>PVIU01006125.1:47766-61885 GCA_004026605.1 Ondatra zibethicus | reverse complement strand
AGTTTTGTTTGGTTGGGTGTTTTTGTTTGGTTTTTTTTTATTGTTGTTTTGTTTTTGCTTGTACATGTGTGTGTGTGCATGTGTGTGTATGTGTGTGTTACTGAGGATTGGGACCAGGGCCTTGCACATACTAAACAAATCTCTAACGCAGATTCATATCCCCTATCATTGACCAAAAACTAACACAGACACACATACACAGAGTTTCTGGGCTGGGATCAGAAGTGTGGGCTGTGGAACGTGACTCCTTAGGGCTCTTTTACAATTATCTTTGATGGGGCTGGAAAGATGGCTCAGAGGTTAAGAGCACTGACTGTTCTTCCAGAGGTTCTGAGTTCAATTCCCAGCAACCTCATGGTGGCTTTCAACCATCTGTAATAAGATCTGGTGCCCTCTTCTGGCCTGCAGGGACACATGCAAGCAGAATGCCATATAATAAATATAATAAATACAATTATCTTTGCACAGTTTCTGGCTCCTCCGAATTTTACTATGTCCATAACTCTGGCTGCTTCCCCTACGTCTTATTCCTGTTGATTCACAGCAGAAGGACACACACAAGTCAAACTGAAGATGTGAAAACACAAGCTTCCTCCATGGTTAACTGAATGTGACTTTGAACAAAAGCCAACATGGAGTTTCATTTTCCCGCCTGTCTTTATTTGGTACCAATTGCGGTTCAACAAACTGACCCAAACACAAGCGCCCAGTCTACATTTATTATTTCACATTTCTGTGGATGAAGAATTCAGGGCCAGGGAAATAGCAGGAGAAAGGAATCCTTGGGGTTGACTGGCATGGCCCCTAGGAGGAGACAGCCCTCTGGCGCTTCACAATTGGCAGAGAGAAGGAAGGAAGCCAGAAGTGCTAAGAGGGTAGGAGGATGGGAGGCAGCCAAGGCTGTGACAGCACCCAGCACACACCAGGGAACCGAAGAGGCCAAATGAAAGCTCCGGGGGCAGAGCTTGACACAGGAGCCCTGGAATGTTGGAAGAACAGCCTGGAGACCAGGGTGGCAACAGTGTACGAGCTAATCTGCATTTTCCTAATGAACAGCAGTGTCAAGTGCCTTGCTTTGCACTATAATACCTTTCCTGTGTTTCTTTTTGTTGGTTTTATTTTGGTTTGGTTTGGTTGGTTTGGGGTTTGTCGAGTCAGGGTTTTTCTCTTTGTAACCTTGGCTGTCCTGGAACTCACTCTGCAGAGCAGGTTAGCCTCAAATTCCAAGAGCCACCTGCCTCTGCCTCCTGAGGGCTGGGGTTAAGGTGCCCACTGTCACGCCTAGCCTGCCCTGTGTTTCCTACAGGCTGTTGTAAACTTCTGATAACTATCTCTTCAAATCTGCTTCTTCTTATTTGAAATGGAATTTAACTCAAGGGCTTCTCCAAGTTGGGCCAGGAGTTTGATCTACATCCCCAACCGTTGTTGTTAGCTGTATTCATTTTTATTTTACGTGTGTGTGTGAGTCCTGTATGCTTGTTTGCTTATGCACTATATTTCCCAGTGCCAGAGGTCAGGAGAGAGCATCAGATCCCCCTAAACTAGAGTTACAAATGGCTGTAAGCTGTCATTGGGTGCTGGGAACTTGTCCTCTGCAAGAACAACCAGTGCTCTGAACTGCTGAGCCATCTCCCCAGCCCCACCACCAACCACTCCTATGCACCAAGGTGAGCCTTGGTGGGTTCGTTTGTTGTTGTTGCTTTTTAGACAGGGGTGCATATATCCAGGCTAGTTTCAAATTTGTTTTGTAGCCAAGGATATCCATGAGTGTATCTTGCCTTTGCCTCCCGAGATGTGGGATTCCCCTCTGTGTGCTGTGGGACACCGAGGATGTGGAGGCTAGTGGAAGGAAGGTAGATCAGAGCATACTCTTGGGACATCGGTACTCAGCCCCCTCACCCCATTTCCATACACTGTTAAAGGAGTTCTTACAGTGAGGTACTGTGATGTCACAGGCCCAGAGATACAGGCGCAGTCAACCAGGCTAAAAGCTATGAGCAAAAACAAACCTGTCCCCTTATAAGCTGTCTGTCTCCGGGATTTTGTCACAGCAATGAAAAGTTAGCTTACCCTTGTTCTTCAGCTTTCGTGATTTAGGTCCGTTTTCCCTCTGGACCTGAAGAGGCTTAAAGATGCGCTAGTGTGGCTTCAAGAGTACTCAAGACATTACAGCAGTGTGCATGCAGGCCTCTGGAAAAAGAAAGGGACAGCAAAGGCGCTGGCCACCAAGTTTGACAAACTGAGCTTAATCCCAGGGCCCCACATAGGAAAGGAGAGAGAACCAAGTCTTAGATGTCGTCCTCTGACCACACATGTCCTCTGACACTCCCATACATAAACCCCATACATACACACACAACAAAGAAATGCATGCTAAAAAGAGCGGAGGAGGGACAGAGGCTGCTCAAAAACAACCAGAGTCAATCTTTTCACCCAGCCTTCCCCTGCCTTTCTAAGTTAACCAAGCTTTATAAGACAACACCAGTGGCTTCTCCCAACCCACATGCCCATAAGAACCCTTTTCACAGGCCTGTGCTGAAGTCACAATCCATTTGGAGCCACAGAGTTTTCATAAAAGATATTTTATCTCCAGCTATTTACCTCTATGTCCAGCTGTTTAAGTCACTTGGCCTATGTCTCTACAAATTTAGATCCAGGCATGGTGAAACAAGACCTCAGTTTTCACACCTACATACAATGATTAGATCACGAAGCTTGAGTGTCATAGTTTGAAAACTGTCTGAAGGGCTGGAAAGTGTTTTAAGAGAACTAACTGCTATTCCAGAGGACCAGAATTCGATTCCCAGCACCCACGTGGCAACTCACAACCATGTATAACTCCAATCGAGGGGACCCAACACCCTCTTTTGGCCTCTGCGGTCCCTGCATGCACGTGGTGCACAGACATATATCCAGGCAAACACCCATGCACATAACAAAAAATAAATAAGGAAAACATTTAAAAGAAACTCTGAAATTTTAAGCCTTCTATCAGGAAGTACAGGTCACAGGAGGGTGCAGATGGGACATAACTCCCCGTCATTTATACAGAGACGAGAATCACTTGACATGACATGACATGTGGAGAGGGTCTCCTCCCATGACACTCGGTGTGTGATATCTGTCTGTACCAGTTGTCTGGCTCCAAAACCCAGTCGGGAATCCAACAGTTAGTTCCCTTGTGTTCTTCCACGACAACACTGACAACCAGAGTTAGCCTGGGCCACCAAAGGCTTAAGGGACAGGACTGCTCCATTCCAGATGCCAGCCATCTGCATGTCTTTCCTATGTGCTGCAATGCAGCGGTTCCTCCCATTCTCTTCTGGGGATGGAGAACTTGCTGCAATAGCTCACTAACCTGTCAAGTGGCCGGCAATGTGGTCTTTCTAGGGTATCATGAAGGTGTCAGGGCAGTGGAAGAGCTGCATGGGGCACAGTTCAGAGTTTAGATCACAGGGAGGCCAATAAGGTGGACTCTAATCCAATTTGACTGCTATCTTCAGGAAATGAAGAAACTGGATGGAAAAGTCATCACAAGAAGTTCGGGTCACATTGCCACAAGCTAAGCAGATACCGTTAGCTAGGAGAAAGGCTTTATGAGATCCTAACCTGACCTACACCCCCTACCCCCACTTTCCTGGCCTTTGATGCTGTCAACAGCTTCATCTCTGTCTTGGACCAACAGAAGTTGCAGATAATCACTTCTGTTTTTTGAGCCACTCGGTTTTCTGTACTCAGTTATAAAAGGCCTGGAAACTCACAGAAAGTAGCAAGAACACAAGGAGAAGACTCAGACATTTCAGTTTCTGCTTGTTATAAGAACGTTAAATGTAACAAAACTTGGGTAACAAAATTACCTCACTGGGGGGGGGGCTGGAGAGATGGCTCAGCAGTTAAGAACACTGGCTGCTCTTCCAGAGGTCCTGAGTTCAATTCCCAGCACCTACATCATCACAATCATCTGGAAAGGGATCTGATGCCCTCTTCTGTCAGGCAGCAAGTAGAGCACTCATATAAAATACATAAATAAATAAACCTTAAAAAAATTACCTCGCCTGAACTAAACACACTGTTCCCGAATGCTGAGAATGATGAGCAAAGCCCCTTCCCCTCCAGAGGCTCTGAGCGTGACTGCTTTGTAGACGTGAATACATTTATTCCTTACAGATGGCCTTGATGGTCCTCACACTCCATCCATCCTGAGGGGGAAAATCCTACTGCTAGGGAAAAATAAAACAACTGGATCTGCTGACTTCAGATAAGGAGAATGACTTCCCGGGGTGCGGGGGTGGGGTGGGGGCTGGGAGTCATCACACTTAGCAACCCCCAACATGCTGGTATTAGGGGTGACTGATGCATCTGGAGACTCTGTGTGCCCGTATGCAAATGAAGTCACTCTGTGATGTTAATCGGGTGTAGGGATCCTCTCAGTGACTTAGGCAGCCCTCAAGTGTGAGATGACAAAGAAGTTCTGTGTGTAGGAGGGTGGCTATGTGATGCTGTCTCACCACCCTCTGTCTTTTGGGATTTTTTGTGGGGGAGGGGCCATAGATCACACCCAAATCTACAGAGATGGGGTCCTGGTGGATGTAAAACGAGCCTTGCATCCAGAGAGCTGCACGCCAATCCTGATCCAAGCTGGACCGGTTTGGGAAATAAGAAAGGGGCACAGTAGGAATCAGGGAAATAAGCGGCCCTCTCTGCTCCAACATGCACCGTGTGTGCGGCCTACCAGAGACCACTTTATGTGCTGGGCAGATACTCACTTGACATCACTTTCTCGTAGTCAATTTACAGCAAGGCACTGAGAATTACTATATGTAAAAATTCAGAAAGTGTGTCACGTGAAAGAAAAATCCGTTCTGAAGATAGCTTACATCTTGTTATGTTATTGCTTCGTTGGTTAGGTTGGGGTTTACCAAAAATGACATAGTTTCCCTCCCACGTGAACACTAATATTTCTTTCTCCCCTTAAGAAGAAAAACCTTTTCTGCTTTATTATTTCAACAAGTTATCAATCTTAGTTTTCAGCTAGTCCTCATAAATTCTAGTTGTTAGTACTCATATCATTTTTATGGCATGGCACCAGACTCTCAAATAAATACTGACAGGAGCCAGGCTGGAATTCACGGCACAATGTGTCGTTTGTATAATCTACACCCCCCTGGAGATACATAAATCATGCATTCCTGTGTGACAGGACAGGAATCCCCCGTGTGCTCCTGCAAAGGAATGGCCCACACATCTGGGGAGTGTCAGAGCCCTGCTTCAAGAGGAAAAGCCCACTTGACGTGGTCATCTCCTAGCTTGGAATGTAAGTCTCAAAGGAAAGTGGGTACCCATCACTCTAAAAGGCCAGGTCCTTGCAGGGAGCGAATGAATCCACACACACCGCCAGGGAAGTAGTCAGCTCTCTGGGTGGGTTTGATATCTCATTAACGTCTGATGATGGAACAGAGGGAGGAAAGAGAAATCTAAGAGATCACTGGAGTCAGCTCATAGGGGGAGTTAAGTTCCGAGTAAACAGTCAATAAAAGTCAGTCCACTGAGATTCTATAGGTAGAGATACATGCAAAGGAGACAATATGCCGAAACGTGGGGACAATTTGTAGTAGGGAGGAAAGCATCCACTGAGAAGATGACAAGGAGTAGGAGGTGGAACAGGAACCTCCCAGAGGAGAGTGTTCTGGACAGTGGGAGGACGGATGGAGCTTTGTAAAAGGGGTGAGTAAGGGAGGGGTAGGAGAACCACAGAACATATAAGGTCAAGACCAGATCTCCTGGGTGTGCCAGCCAAAGGGCAGGTTATTGTCCTTCCTACAGATGACACAGTTGTGAAGAAAGCTGACGAGAAGAGAGATGTGAGTGAACGGTTTGAAAGGTCAACTTGCCGCCACCTGGAATCAACCGGGAAGACTCTTTTGTTGTTCTTTGTTTTTTTTTGTTTTTTGTTTTTTTTTTTTCTCCAGATAGGGTCTCACTGTCTAGCTCTGGATGTCCTGGAACTTACTATGTAGATTAGGCTGGCCTCGAACTCACAGAAATCTGTAGCTGGAGACTTTTCTCTGTCTCACCTGGTCCCACTGAACCTGTTTCTCTCCTTCCTGCTGGTCCCCACAGTTGCTTAATATTAATTATAATTGCTTGACCGATGGGTCAGGCTTCTTACTGGCTAGCTGTACTTATAAATTAACCCATTTCTAATAATCTAATAATCATGTGCCCCATGACTTACGGGTAATGCTCTGGCATCTTAGTCCTCCAGTGGCTGCTGGCGTCTCCCTGACTCTGCCTTCTTTCTTCCTCTATCTCTGCTTGGATTTCCCACTTAGCTATATTCTGCCCTGCCATGGGCCAAAGAATCTTCTTTATTAACCAGTAGTAATAAAACATATTCACAGCATCCAGCAGATATCCCACATCAGAAATCCTCCTGCCTCTGCCTCCCAAGTACTGGGATTAAAGGCGTGTGCCTCTACCTCTGGCAGGGAAGAGATTCTTAATGAGAACTATCTGGGCCAGGTTAGCCTGTGCACATGTCTGTATGGGGATTGTCTTAATAGGTAATAGATTTACCTATCAGCCCATTGTGAGTGGCACCATGCCCTAGGCAAAGAGAGGAGAAACTAGCTGAGAGCAAGCAAGCAAGAATATGAATATTCTCTCTTCTTGAATGTGAAGGTGAGGTGACCAACCGCTTGAATTCTGTCTTGACTTGCCCTCAATAACGGTCCGTGATCCGTTTCCTTTCCTAAGTTGCTTTTGTTGGGGTAATTCATGCTAGCAACAGAAAGGAAACTTGAACAAGATGTGATTTGGGTTTTGTGTGTCTTCTTAGATGTCAGGTTTGCATGTAACTTTAGCACAGGAAGGAGAGAATCCGAAGACACAGGTACAGGCTGCCGTGGCTTTCAACTGTCTGGTTCGTAATAGAAGTACTGTCTGGGCCACATGAATTTGTTGGTTTAGGGTTATTTTCCAAAAACAGAGTCAACATATTTCCTGCAGGATTTAACATGGCCTGTAAGAAGGAGCGAAGACTCAGGGGGGACACGAAATCTCCGGTCTTGGTGATATTTACACTGGGATGTAAACAATTGCTAAGGTGGCTACAAGGGGAAAAAGCTGAAATTACTTTGTAGACATTAGGTTTGGAATACCTCTAAAACTCAAGCAGAAATGCTGAGGGTGTCTAGACAGGAGACTGTTGTTGTTAGCCACAGGGTTTCACCAATCCCAGGCTGGACTCGAATTCACTATGATGTCCCAGAGTGACTTTGAATGTGTAATCCTCCTGCCTCCACCTAGCAAGTCCCAGAATGACAGGCAAGCAACACCATGCCCCATTTTTAATGTGGCCCTGAGAATTAAACCCAGGGCTTCATAAATGCCAGGCAAACACTCGACTAACTGTGCCGCAGCTCCAGATTTTCATTTATTTGTTTGTCTACTTGAGATAAAGTCTCATGTATCCTAGGCTGGCATCAAACTTGATGTGAAGCTGAGATTATAGGTGGGAGCCACCATATCTGCTTTATGTGGTGCTGAGGACTGACTTGGGGCTTTGTACATTTTAGGCAAGTACTCTACTAAGTTATAACCCCATCCGTGACTGGAGATTTGAATTCGCGACTGTCACTGAGTAGTTGGCATGAAACGGTGTGCCCACCCCCAGGGAACCAGGGTATTCCAGCATTCAGAAGCTATGCTGGTGTTAAGGACAGTGGTTCATGCCTGTAATCTCAGCACTGGGGAGGCAGGCTGAGGCAGGAGGATCATGAACTCCCTGACAACCTGGACTACAGAGTGAGATCCAGAACAACAAGAAGGAGAAGTTGAAAGGGAAGGAGAGGGGACCAGGGAGAGAAGCAGCCGGAAAGGGGAGAGCAGCAGCAGGAGGAGCAGCAGGAGGAGCAGGAGGAGCAGCAGGAGGAGCAGCAGGAGGAGCAGGAGCAGCAGCAGCTGCCGGCCATGTCTTTTCCACAGAACAGCTTCTCACACTGCTCTTTCCCATCTTCTGGCTCTTACATTCTTTCTGGCCCTTCCTCAAAGATGGTGGTATAGATGTCCCATTTGGGGCTGGGCACTCAACGACCATTTATTCTTAGCACATTGACCAGTTGGAGTCTATGCATTAGGGACTGGAGAGATGGCTCAGCAGTTAAGAGTACTGTCTCCTCAGCTCACAACTGTCTGTAATTCCAGTTCCAGGGGATCTGGCATTCTCACACAAACATACATGTAAGCAAAGCACCAATGCATATAACATAAATACATTTTTAAAAGGGGGTCTCTGCATTAAACGTTGCCCACTGCAAACGGAAGCTTCTTGATCGAGGCTGAGAGCATCACTAATCTGATTGTTAGCTTTCGTTTGAACTTTCACATAGTCCTTCTCCTCTGCTGGGAGGCCCTTTGCAATGGGCCAACTTAGTTTTCTTTTTTAATATTTATTTCTTTATTGTGTATATTCTGTCTGCGTGTATGCTTGCAGGTCAGAAGAGGGCACCAGACCTCATTACAGATGGTTGTGAGCCACCATGTGGTTGCTGGGAATTGAACTCAGGACCTTTGGAAGAGCAGGCAATGCTCTTAACCACTGAGCCATCTCTCCAGCCCCACCAACTTAGTTTTTAAGGAAAGGTTTTTCCTTGGCTTGGAATTTTCCAGGCAGCCTAGGCCGGCAAGCCCCAGGGCTTTGCCTGTCCCTAACAACCTGGGTTACAAGTTCATCTTCCATTCCTGGCTCTTTACGTGGGTTCTAGGGTTCTAACTTGAGCCTCCATGCTTACATGACAAGTTCTTTAACAGCTGAGCTGTCTTCCCAGCTTTAGAGAGGAGTTTTAAAAGAAGGAATAAATCGTAGCACATTTGATTTGTGATGAGATTAACCCAGTAGAGCTGCAGAGGGTCCTGGCTGCAGGAGAGAGCAGGGAGAGAACGTGTCAACAGTTCTGTATAGACGGGCTTTGCTGACCTGTGCTTTGGTCAGTGTCTTGGACAGAGAGAAGAAAGGGACAAGTCTACTCAGAGAAACCTACAGAGGGTAAGGACTTCTGCTTTTCTCTGTGAAAGAAAAGAGAGTTCTGGAGCTGAAATCCGCAAGGATAAAGGAGGCAGTGGGGAGAGGAAGAGCAGGCCCACAGTCTACTGGTGGGAATCTGGCCAGGGACTTGGGTCTACGGCCCCGAGTGGGGGCTGAGTTCATGTGGAGTGACTTGGTCAGTCAGTGAGCTGAGCTGGGTAAGCTCCATCCTGCTCTAATGTAAGAGTAATGCTGGAGAGCAGGCCAAGAGGTGGGCTGAGACAGGATTACTTCCATTACGTCATTCAAGAAAACCATGCCTCTGTATGTCTGGATTGGGCAGGGTGGGGGAGGTAGCTATCTTCCTTCCTTTCCACTGCTGCTTCTGGATCATTCAGCATCTGCATCATGTGATCTTGATTCTCTTCCCACCTATGCTATGGTTCAGGCTACTCTCCCCACCTGCCTTCCTTTATCCTTGCGGATTTCAGCCACCTGCTCAGACAGCATCATTGCTGTCCTTACGGAACCTGAAGGAAATCCTTCGATCTCTTTGCAGGTTATTGCCTATCTGGATTGGCCTTTCCACCAGTCGCCATACAGCATTGCAGGCAAGACAAGGACATGGGCACAGAATGGAGCAATGAGAGGAATTCATTCTATCAGTGCTCCTGAAATGCTCAAATATGAGCAATAAGTCAGAAAGCAAAAGCAGGGCTGTGGGCCAAAGAAGCCAAATATTTAAACCCTATGTAATATTAGAACTGACACACATGGCCAGGAAATTAAAATGTCACTGTTTACGCTGATCAGTAATGTTCAGAGGATGGGGCGGAGAATGTGGATTTTCAGGGATGTGGAGGAAAGGTCATAGAATGCAAACCTTGGAACAGAGTGCCAAGGAGAGATGGATGTGATGACAGATGACTGCATGTATGTTCAAAGGCAGTTCCCGGAAATTCCTAGGAGCATAAATAACGGATGCAAGGCCATGGTGATGACTAGGACATTTCCAGAAATGAAGATGCGAATCTCCGGGCTCGAAAGGCCTGCCAGCCTCCAGGAGAAGAGATGAAAGTAAGATCCCATCTGGAACGTTATGGCACAGCTGCAGAACTGGAAGGGTAAGGAGCATCCAGCCATCACCAGGTAGAGAAGACGAGCCACGAAGAGACTGCCAGACTCCCAGCCCACCTCTCAGTGGCACAAATGCCAGGGAGGAACGGAGTCGGAAGGCGTTCCAGTAGGGCAAGGTGAATCATGGAGGATCTAACTCCATACCCCACCGAAAGATAATGATACAATTATGCTGTGATAGGGTTTCTATTGCTATGATGAAACACCATGACTAAAAGAAAGTTGGGGAGGAAAGGGTTTATTTGGCTCTCATTTCCACATCACTGTTCATTGCTGAAGGAAGTCAGGACAAGAACTCAAACAGGGCAAGATCCTGGAGGCAGGAGCTGACGCAGAGGCCATGGAGGGATGCCGCGTACTGGCTTGCTCCCTCTGGAATTACTCTGTCTGGTTTCTTATAGAACCCAGGACCACCAACCCAGGGGTGGCACCACCCACAGTGGACTGGCCTTCCCGCATCAATCACTAATTAAGAAACTACCCTACAGCCTGATCTCATGGAGGCATTTTCTCAATTGAGGTCCCCTCCTTTCATATAATTCGAGCGTGGGTCAAGTAGACCTCATACTAGCCAGGACAGATTTTATCATTAAGATATGTTAGTTAGGGCCAGGGAGATGGCTTGCTGGATAGAGCACTTGTCTGCCACATGGAACAACTTGACCTCAAAATTGATTTCACTCTAAATATGGTAATTTAAAATGCAAGTCAAGAAAGTTAGCAAGGGGCTGATGAGATGACTCAGAATGCACTTGCCACCAAGCCAGGCCACCCAGGTTTGATCCCCAGGTGGAAGGAGAGAACCAGCTGCTGCAAATTATTCCCTGACCTACGTTCATAAGCCCACGTGCACACACAAATTAAATAAGCATAATAAAAGATTAAAAACTGAACAAGCACTGATAATAAAAGTAAAAATCCCCAAGCATTTAAGATACGATAAGAAAACAAGGTGGTACGATGTGAACTAGAAAACCTCGGGGGAGAATTAAAATACCATTCTTAATGTGCTGGGTGTGGTGACACACGCCTTTGATTCCTAGCACCCAGGAGGCAGAGGCACTTGGATCTCTGTGAATTCAAGGCCAGCCATAGACTTTCTTTTAACTTTATCCTTTACTGGAGATAATCAGTACAAATAGAGTATGATGGGTGACTTTCAAACAAAACAATAAAAAAAAAAATAGCTCAGCCAAAAGGGAAAAGTAGAATCAAAGAGAAAATATAATAAATTTGAGGTTTAAATTTGTTGTGAAAAAATAAATTCAGTCAGGCGCAGGCCACGCCAGTCAGAACAGACAGGCAGTCCACCTGGCCTGTTACCACAGGAACCTTATTTGGGTTCCCCAAAACCCAATCTGCTGCCACTCCTTCCTGCCTCACCACTTGTCCCCGCTGCCATGCTCTCACTCCCGCCTCAGGTGGATATCTGCTGCGGGGGTGCAGGCCATGCCAGTCTGAAGAGCAGGTGCAGGCCATGCCAGCCACAAGAACAGATAGGCGAACCCAAGCAGCCTCCCTGCTGGACCAGAGACCATGGCAGTGGCCAGAACCCCAGATAGGCTGCCCACACAGAGACCACTCTCTCAGTGCCCACCCTAACTATCCGAAATCCCTGATCCTTTTCTCATCACCACGTACCACTCCCCAAGTATGGCAGAGAACCCCTGCTGGACCAAAGGCCACTCTAACCTCCAGAAGCTCCAGTCCCAACTAGGATGGAGATGTCTGTTGAACCAGAGATCATGCCAGCTACCAGGAATCCAGGCCACAATGACCAGAGAGCAAAGAGAAAACAGAAATCAAGGAACAACACATCCATCCGACAAAGAGAAACTCAGAAATCAGCACCTAAACCTGTAATCACACCAAACCCAGAGGCCTAGAGGCCAGTGTAAGAACACAATCAACAACAGCCAGGGCAATATGTCCCCACCAGAGCCAGCTATCCCTACTACAGCAAGCTCTGGCTATCCCAACACAGCTGAAGCACAAGAAAACAACCTTGAACCTAACTTTATGAAGATGATAGAGTCTTTAAGAAGAAATGAACAAATCTCTTAAAAAAAATCCAGGAAAACACAAACAACTGGGGGAGATGAATAAACCCCCTCAAAGCAAGCCAAGAAAAAACAAACAGTTGAAGTCAATGAATAAAACTTTTTAAAACCTGAAAACGAAAGTAGAAGCACTAAAGAAGACACAAACGGGATTCTGGAACTGGAAAATCTAGGTAAACAAACAGAACTACAGAAGCAAGCATCACCAACAGAATACAAGAGATGAAAGAGAGCGTCTCAGGCATTACAGATATGATGGAAGAAATAGATACATTGGTCAAAGGAAATGTTAAATCTAAAAAATTCCTGACACAAAACATCCAGGAAATCTTGGGCACTATGAAATGATCAAACCTAAGAATAATAGGAATAGAAGGAGAATAATCCCAACTCAAAAACCCAGAAAAAATATGTATTATTATTATTTTATTATTTATTGGGTTTTCAAGACAGGGTTTCTCTGTGTAGCCTTGGCTATCCTGGAACTCAGTTTGTAAAGCAGGTTGGCCAAAAACTCAGAGATCCACCTGCCTCTGCCTCCTGGGCGCTGGGATTAAAGGCGTGCACCACTACCACCCAGTGCCCCAGGAAATGTATTTAACAAACTCATAGGAGAAAATTTTCCTAACATTAAGAAAAACATGCCTATAAAGGTACAAGAAGCTTACAGAACATTAAACAGACTGGACCAGAAAAGAAAGTCCTCTTGCCACATAATAATCAAAACACTAAACATACAGAACAAAGAAAGAATATTAAAAGCTGCAAGGGAAAAAGAGCAAGTAGCATTTAAAGGCAGACCTATTAGAATTACTCTCCACCTCTCAAAGGACAGTCTACAAGCCAGAAGAGCCTGGGCAGATGTCCTGTAGACTTGAAGAGACCACAGATGCCAGGCCACACTGCTAGAATCAGCATAATTTTCAATCAATATGATGGCAAAAAACAAGATATTCCATGACAAAGTCAAATTTAAACAATATTTATCCACAAATCCAACCCTACATAAGGTACTAGAAGGGAAGCTCCAACCCAAGGAGGTTAACTACACCTATGAAAAAACAAGAAAAGAATCTCATACCAGCAAAACCAAAGAAGGGAAACACACACACAACCACCACCAACAAAATAACAGGAATTAACAGAAATTATTCATTAATTTCTCTCAATATCAATGGACTCAATTCCCCAATAAAAAGACACGGACTAGCCGGGCAGTGGTGGGGCACGCCTTTAATTCCAGCACACAGGTGGATCTCTATGAGTTCGAGGCCAGCCTGGTCTACGGAGAGAGTTCCAGGACAGGCTCCAATGCTACCAAAGAAACCCTGTCTCGAAAAACAAAACAAACAAACAAACAAAAAAAGTTACTAAATATCTTCTGGGCTGGAGAGATGGCTCAGAGATTAAGATCATTGATAAGATCATTGACTGTTCTTCCTGAGGTCCTGAGTTCAATTCCCAGTAACCACATGGTGGCTCATAACCATCTGTAATGAGAACTGGTGCCCTCTTCTGGTGTGCAGGCATAAGTACAGACAGAATGCTATATACTGAATAAATAAAATCTTTTTTTTTTTTTAAAAAAAAAAAAGACATGGGCTAACAGAATGGATGTGGAAACCGGATCTATCCTTCTGCTGCATACAAGAAACATGCTCAAAATCAAAGATAGACACTACCTCAGAACAAAGGATTGAAAGAAAGATTTTCCAAGCAAATGATCCAAGAAGCAAGTTGGTGTTTTAATATGCCGGGCGGTGGTGGTGCACGCATTTAATCCCAACACTCGGGAGGCAGAAGCAGGTGGATCTATGTGAATTCGAGGCCAGCCTGGTCTACAAGAGCTAGTTCTAGGACAGGCTCTAAAGCAACAGAGAAACCCTGTCTTGAAAAA
>PVIU01006125.1:0-47666 GCA_004026605.1 Ondatra zibethicus | reverse complement strand
CTCATACGTTAAGAGGGGGAGACTTCGGACAGGTCATCCAGACAAAAACTAAACAGAGAACCACGTGGGGTGGTGCATGCCTTTAATCCCAGCACTCAGGAGGCAGAAGAAAGTGGATCTGTGTGAGTTTGAGGCCAACCTGTCTACAGAGCAAGTTCCAGGACAGCCAAGACTACACAGAGAAACTATGTCTTGAAAAAAAAACCAAAAAACCAAAACACAAAACATAATAACAACAAACAAACAAAAACAACTAACTAGAGAAATAATGGAGCTAACAGACATTATGAGCCAATGGACCTAACAGATATCTATGGAAAATTCTACCCAACACCAAAAAATATACTTTCTTCTTAGTACCTCATGGAACTTTCTCCAAAAGTGATCACATACTTGGTCACAGAGCAAGTCTCAACAGATAAAAGGAAATTGAAATAATCCCTGTATCCTATCAAACCACTATGAATTAAAACTGGATTTCAGCCAGGTGGTGGTGGCACATGCCTTTAATCCCAGCACTCGGGAGGCAGAAGCAGGTGGATCTCTGTGAATTCGAGACCAGCCTGGTCTACAAGAGCTAGTTCCAGGACAGGCTCTAAAGCTAGAGATACCCAGTCTCAAAAAACAACAAAACAAAGCAAACAAACAAAAACTGGATTTCAACAACAACAGAAACAACACAAAGTCTACAAACTCATTAAAACTGAATAACTCTCTATAGAATGACTACTGGCCAGGTCGAAGAAATTAAAGACTTTGTACAATTCAATGAACATACCCAAGTTTATGGGACACAATGAAAGCGGTACTAAGAGAAAAGTTCAAAGCACTAAGTGCCTACATAAAGAAGCTGGAGAGATCTCATAGTAGCAACTTAACAACACACCTGCCGGCTCCAGAACAACAACAAACACACCCAAGAGGGGTAGATGGGAAAACATTATCAAATTGAAGGTCGAAATTAATAAAATAGAAACAAAGAGAAAAATACAAAGAATCAATGGAACAAAAAGTTGGTTCTTTGAGAAAATCAACAAGATAGACAAACTCTTACCCAAACTAACTAAAAGACACAGAGAGAATATCCAAATTAATAAAATCAGAAACAGAGAAGGACGTAACAAGAGACCCTGAGGAAATTCAAAGAATCATTAAGTCATACTTTGAAAACCCATACTCTACAAAATTGGAAAATCTAAAAGAAATGGACAATTTTCTTGATAGATTCCACTTACCAAAGTTAAATCAAGATCAGATAAACAATTTAAATAGACCTAAGAAATAGAAGCAGTCATTAAGTCTCCCCCCCACCAAAAAAAGCCCAGGGGCAGACAGTTTTAGCACAGAATTCTATCAGACTTTCAAAGAAGAGCTATTGCCAAGAGTCCTCAAATTATTCCACAAAACAGAAATGGAAAGAACATTGCCAAATTCATTTTATGAGGTCACAGTCACCCTGATACCCAAACCACACAAAGACTCAACAAAGAAAGAAAATTACAGACCCATATCCCTCACTTTCAAGTGGATATTAACTATAAAATAAAGGATAATCATGCTACAATCCACAGACCCAGAGAGGCTAAGTACCAAGGAGGGCTCAAGAGAAGACACATGGATTTACCTGGAAAGGGGAAATGGATTTCATGGGTGGACTAGGGGTGGGTGGGAATGGGAACAGGAGGGATTAGGTGGGGGACATGGAGGGAAAGCGTACTCGGGGAGATGAGTGGAATAGAAGGCATTTCGCTGGTGAGCTAGAAATCTAGTGCAGTGGACACTCCCCCCCTTTTTGAGACAGGGTCCCAGAATGACATTAAAAGTGTGATCTTCCTGCCTCAGCATCCTTGGGATACATAATACTGGTATTTTTCCTTGTCTTTCTTTTTCAGTTGTATATTTTAAAGATTCATTTAATTCTTAGTTATGTGTATGTGCATTTTGATTCATGCGTGTGTGAGAGTGTAGGTGCTGTGGAGCCTTGGAACAGGTGTCAGCTCCCCTGGAGCTTGATTACAGGGTGACTGGAAGTTGCCTGGCACAGGTGTTGGGGCTGAACCAGAGTCCTCTGCATCAGCAGCATTAGCTTTTAGCCACTTAGCTATCTCCCCAGCTAAATGGTTTTAGCTTTTTCTTTTTTAAACAGTGTCTTGCTGTGTCTTGATGATGACTTAAATTCTTGATCCTCCTGCCTCAGCTTGCCAAGCATTGCAATTACAGGCGTGGCCACCATGCCTCTCTCCTGGCTGTAGTCTACCAGTTTTACCACAAAGACCCATAGGTGACAGTTATAAGTGTTTAAAATACAGCAAGCAAGGGAGAGGCACCAAAGGATACTTAAAGGAACACAGAAATATTAAAAGTAAGTTTTAAAAGTCAGAAAATAATGTGTTATTTTTAAAAACACCCACTGGGTGGTGGTGGCACATGCCTTTAATCCCAGCACTTGGGAGGCAGAGGCAGGCAGATCTTTGTGAGTTTGAGGCCAACCTGGTCTACAGGGCTAGTTCCAGGACAGCCAGGACTGTTACACAGAGAAACCAAAACAAGAATGACAACCACGGGGGCTGGAGAGATGGCTCAGAGGTTAAGCGCACTGATTGTTCTATCCAGAGGACCTGAGTTCAATTCCCAGCAACCACATGGTGGCTCACAACCATCTGTAATGAAGTCTGGTACCCTCTTCTGGCCTGTAGGCACACATGCAGACAGAACACAGTAAACAAAATAAAAAAAAATGTTTAAAAAAAAAAAAAAGAATGACAACCACCCCACAGAGCGATGCTAACGTCCTCTAAGATAAAGCTTAAGGAACAGAGCATAAAAATGGAGAGTGTGGTCATTTGCAGGGATCAGCTAGAACCTTGTGACTATAATGGAACCTACAATACTGACTTCATCAAAAAGGAACCTTCAGAGGTGTAGAGCATCGCGGGGCCAGTGAGCGCCACCTCAGGACCATGCTGTCTGCAATGTCCTGGCTCCTCTCTGAACATCCTTTCATCCTTGAAGCTCACCTAGGATCCTACAGGACAAATAGGAGGAAATATCCAGTAGGGCCAGTTCTTACATACACATTAATGTGTTTGCAATTGTCAGTTCTTACATACATGTTAGCGTGTTTGCGATTGTGAATAAATACTTGGCATTAACAACTTCAAGGGAGGAATTGTTTCTTTTAGTTAATGGTTTCTGAGGTTTCAGGCCACAAAGTTTTGTTGCTTTCAGGTCTGCGGTGAGACAGCACAGAAGGGAACAGGAGCGCAGGATGGGGGGCACTTACCTCATGGGTGACGGGAAGCAGAGGGGGAACCAGGAAGGAGCCAGAGCAAGATGTAGCCCCGCGTTCAAATCTCCAGTGACCTGCTTCCTACAGCCGGGCTGTCTCCTAGTTTCCAGAACCTCTCAGGTAGCCCCCAGCCCCACCCTCTGCTGGGGACCAACCCCCCAGTACATGAGCCTTTTGTAACTCATCTGGAACAACGCAGCTACTCTTACATAGAAGAGAAAGCAAGAATTATGTTTAGCTCTGTATTTGACTACCCCAACCAAAATTGGAGTGTATGTGTTAAGGAGTAAGAGAAACAGATAGAGGAGATAGGCTACTAACAGTGTTTTAACTATTGGATAACAAGATACAATTACTATAAGCTTGTACATATCTAATAACATCGCTAAGAAATACATAAATCAAAGGTTGACACAAGTGTACGGACAAAATTAAGAAATCCCAATCGTGGTGGGAGCTGTAAAGAAGGCTTTTTAGAATCTGACAAATCCAACAGGAAGTAAGGGAGTAAAGACATGAGAGACAGAAATGCGTGCTTCTCAAGGGTTGCTCTACACACGAGAGCACACTACATTCTGAGCTGGTGCTGGGTGTAAACCAATGATGTCACTAAGATCATCATCCAGTTCAGCTAATACTTTTCTTTATTTTTTAATATTTTATTTATTATGTACACAGTGTTCTGCCTCCATGTATGCTGCAGGACAGGAGAAGGCACCAGATCTCATTGTAGATGGTTGTGAGCCACAATGTGGTTGCTGGGAATTGAACTCAGGACCTCTGAAAGAGCAGTCAGTGCTCTTAGCCTCTGAGCCATCTCTCCAGCCCTCAGCTAATACTTTTCAAGCAAGTCCCTTGATAGAAGGACTTGTGCATTCATTTACAACTTCTCTTGTCATAGATTTGAGAAAGTGTTCAGACAACCTACTAAAACTGATGTCACTCCACCCATTCTACCTTCATCAAAGACTTTGGCCCCATACTACCAATCTTGACAAAAATAATCAATCAAGGGCTTTAGAATGGAAGATTTAGATCAGAACCCTGGTAATCTCACTCTACTGCTGCACGCCTGGTACACAGCTGGCTCCATGCACACACGCAGGCACAAAGTGGTACGCTTCCTGTTTGTGAGCAAGACTAAAGGTTTGCGCATTTCACCACTGGGAAAATAGTCGGTCACGTGGTATTTTGCAAGTCTGAAGCTCCTATTTCAATCTTATTGCCTGTTAGTTTCATCCACTAAAGCAATGAAATGTATTGCGGGAAAGAACTGGCTGTGGAGTCAGGAAAGAGATTTTTATTCATTGAGCTGCATCTCGGCAAAGTGAAGGGGGGTGTCTTTCTCATGTTCTGTTGCTTGTCATTTGGGAACAAGGAAGGGGTCACAGCAAAGACAGACTTTTAGGGTTCCACAGACCTTCTCTAACTTAATCCTGGCCGTTGGTTTCCTGTAAAGTAAGGCTTCAATCCCAGCCTGGTCAACAGAGCAAGTTCCGGGACAGCAGGGTCTGCATACAGAGACTCAGCTGTGGGCATTGCTTGCCCCTGACCTTGCCTCACTCTCTTCATTGCGATATACAGACAGCCATGCATCCTTCAGGCTCTTGTCTGTGCTCATATGTAGTGCAGGTGGGCATGGGACTGCCATTCTCCTACTGTTAACTGGAGAAATAGCATCAAGCCCTTCCGTCTCTCTGCTACTTGCTCTTTCCTCATTGGGTTTTAAAGGTTCATGGAGATCAGTATATATAGATCAATCTCACACTTTCATACTGGTGTGTAGCAACTGCTATCTATCTGTCGCCTACTTATATATAGTTTTGGATGGTATATTAATTGATTTAGAATTTACCTACAGATAGATATTTAGGCAATTTTTTAGTATGAGAAAAATACAGAGCTGGTAAGATGCCTCAGCTGAGAAAGGCACTTGCCATCAAGCCAGACAAACTGAGTTCAGTCCCCAGAACAAACATGGTGGAAGGAGAGAATTGACTCCCACAAACTGTTCTCTGACCTCCAATGCCTGGCATGGTGTCTGTGCATACATCTATAAACACACCGATATACGTGCAGGAAAACACCCACACACATAAAATGAATAAGTAAAATTTAAAAATAAATAAACACTAGACTATGAATGTGTTCTCTGTGTTCCTATTCTTTCCTGAGCACTCACAAAGAAGAGCTAAATGTTTCATAGTCATTATTTTACCACTTACGAGACCATACACATTTTACAGTCGAGAGTCCATGCTTGCTCCATGTCTCCAAGCTAAAATCACTAGTGTCATCAAAAGCAACTTGGAGAGAAAAAAGGTTTCTTTGGTTTACATGTCCCAATATGTATCATTGAGGAAAGTCATGGCAGAGACTTGAATTAGGAGCTGTTGCAGAAGCCACGGAGGAGTGCTGCTTACTGGCTTACTCCTCATGGCTTGCTCTGTCTGTTTTCTAAGAGAACACAGGACCACCAGCCCAAGGGTGGCACCACCCACAATGTGCTGAACCCTCCAACATCAATCATTAATCAAGAAAATACCCCCCATAGACTTGCTCACATGGCAATCTGATAGAGGTATTTTCTCAGCTGAGGTTCCCGCTTCACAGATGACCTGAGTTTGCGTCCAGCTGACAAAAAAATTAACCAGTACAATCCTGATTTCTCTACTTACCTCTTTCTCTTCCATTTTGATGAAATAAGTGGGAGTTGTAATTACAGAATGCCTCTTGTGCAGGCGGGCAAGATGGCTCAAGGAATAAGGTGCTCGGGCCTGAATTTGATCATCAGTCTATGTGTCAGCTTACAACCATCTGTTAACTCCAGTTCCAGGGGATACAACCCCCTATTCTGGCCTCTGTAGGCACTGCACATATTTGGTGCACATACATGCATGCAGGCGAAACACTTATACACATAAAATAAAAATCAATCCATTTTAAAAGTGCAAAACACCAACCTATGCTTGTGCTGTTGGAGGAATCTTTATTTAACAACTGAAGTCTCCTGTAAGCTACATCATTAACAACTTTAGGTGCAATTTTAAATTTTTTCTTGGCTCAACGATTCTTCACTTTTAGGTGAAATCTTCAGTTTCCACAATTGCACAGATGCATATTTTATATATAATAAATATGATTTAAAAATTCTTTCAGCAATGAGGAGAGTTCCCCTTACCCCACATCCTCTCCAGCATAAGTTGTCATCAGTGTTTTTGATATTGGCCATTTTGACAGGTGTAAGATGGAATCTCAGAGTTGTTTTGATTTGCATTTCTCTGATGGCTAAGGATTTTAAGCATTTCCTTAAGTGTCTTTAAGGCATTTGAGATTTGTCTCTTGAGAGTTCTCTATTTAGGTCTGTACTTTTAAAAATTGGATTATTTGTTCTTTTGATGTCAAGTTTCTTGAGTTCTTTGTATATTTTAAAGATAAATCCTTTGTCCAATGTGGGCTTGGTGAAGATCTTTTCCCATTCTGTAGGCTGCCATTTTGTCTTGTTGGCTGTGTCCTTCACTTTACAGAAGCTTCTCAGTTTTAGAGTGAAAACTGGTACAGTCACTTAGGAAACCAGTATGGTGATTTTTCAGAAAATAGGAAACAAACTACCTTAAGACCCAGCAATACCACTTTTGGGTATATACCCAACAAAGGATGCTCAGTCATACCACAAGAACATGTTCTCAACTATGTTCATAGCAGCTTTATTCATAATAGCCAGAACTTGGAAACAACCTGGATGTCCCTCAACCACGTAAAGAAATGTAGTACATTTACACAATGGAGCACTACTCAGAGGTAAAAGATGACATCTCAAAATTTGCATGCAAATGGATGGACCTAGGAAAAAACTATATTGAGTGAGGTAACCTGTTGACAGAGGTTTCTGTCCTACCCAGTCCCATAGCCATTCAGTTCCAAAGAAACACACAAAAGTTTACATTAATAATAAACTGGTTGGCCTATTAGCTCAGGCTTCTTATTAACTCTTATAACTTACATTAACCCATAATTCTTGTCTGTGTTAACCACATGGCTTGGTACCTTTTATCAGTGAGGCATTCTCATCTTGCTTCCTCTATGTCTGGATGATGACTACAGACTGAGTCTTTCCTCTTCCCAGAATTCTCCTGGTTTCATTGCCCCGCTTCTACTTCCTGCCTGGCTACTGGCCAATCAATGTTTTATTAAAACAATACAAATGACAGAGTACAAAACCATTTTCCCACAGCAGTAACCCAGACACAGAAAGACAAATATAATGTGTACTCACTCATAAGTGGCTTTTAGACATAAAGCAAAGAAAAACCAGCCTACAGTCCATAATCCCAGAGAACCTAGAAACAAAGAGGACCCTAAGAGAGATATATATGGATCTACATAGGAAGGAGAAAAAGACAAGATCTCCTGAGTAAATTGGGAGCATGGGGGTCATGGGAGAGAGTAGAAGGGGAGAGTGGAGAAAGGGAGGGGAGCAGAGAAAAATGCATTAAAAACAATAAAAAAAATTCTTTTAGCAAACCTGTTCTAAGTTCTACTTCTGCAACTGTCCATTCTGTAATTCACAGTAGTAAGAGTGATTTTTTTGCATGTGTCCACATATGCATATGTGTTTATGTGCACACATGTGTATGAGGGACAGAACCCAATATCAGATGTTATTTTAGTTAGACTTTCTATTGCTGTGAAGAGACACCATGACCATGGCAACTCTTGTAACAACCTTAGCTGTCCTGGAACTCGCTCTGTAGATCAGGCTGGCCTTGAATTCACAGAGATCCACCTGCTTCTGCCACCCAAATTCCGGGATTAAAGATGTATGCCACCACCACCTAGCTAAGGAAAGCCATTTAGGTGGGGTGGTGGCTTACATTTTCAGAGGTTTAGTCCACTATCATCATGGTTGGTAACAGTGGCATGCAGGCAGACATGGTGCTGAAGCAGGAGCTCAGAGTTCTACATCTTGCAGCCAACAGGAAGTGAACTGAACACTGGGCATAGCTTGAGCATATATGAGACTTCAAAGTGTCTTTATTATTTATTATTAATTCATGCTTTAATAAATACTTTATTATTTATACTTCTAGGTATAAATAATAATAACCTGGAGACAGATATTGGGGTTCAATCTGAAGATCAGAAAAGCAAAAGCAGTCAAGCCACAAGAGAGCCCTCACCTCTTTAAAATCTTCAGACTGAAAAGAGAGCGAGTTCCTGTCTCATTCCACTTTATATTCCTCCCTAGTGCTGGGATTAAAGGCGTGCACCACCACTGCCTGACCGCTATGTCTGGGATTAAAGGTGTGTGCAACCACTGTTTGGGCTGTATGGCTGATTAGTGTGGCTGCTTTGCACACTGACCTTCAGGCCAAATTTTATTTATTAAAACATAAATAATACATCACTATATCAAAGCCCATCTCCACAGTGACACAATTCCTCCAACAAGGCCATATCTACTCCAACAAAGCCACACCCCTTTGGGGGTCAGTTTCTTTCAAACCACCACAGATGTCTTCCTCTACTGTTCTGTCTTTTAAAACATCTATTTATGTATATGGGTGCATTGGGCACACATATGTCTGTGTACCATGTGTATACTTGGTACCCCCAGAGGTCAGAAGAGGGCATAGGATCTCCTGGGACTGGAGTTAACAAACAGTTGTGAACCACCATGTGGGTGCTGGAAACTAAACCCCTGCCCTTTGGAGAAGTGCAAATGCTCTTAACCACTGAGCCATCTCTTCAGCCTCCTGCCTTACTGAGATAGGTTCTCTCACCTAATCTGGAGCCCGTGGAATGGGCAACATTGGATGGCTAGGGAGTTTTAGGGCCCTTCCTTTCTCCCCAGTTTAGGATTACAGGTACATACCCTGATGCCAGTCAAAATGTTTTCAGATTAAGAAAAGGATTTTATGATTTCTAGTTTCCATTGGCTACTTATCCCAAGGATTTTATTAGTTTGTTTTTATTTTATTTTGTATTGTGTTTTTGAGACAGGATCTCATGTCGCCCAGGCTAGACTCAAACTTGCTTTGTATGAGGATGACCTTTAACCCCTGATTTTCTTGCCTCTACTTCCCAAATTCTGGGATTACAGGCATGTTCCCCATGTCCAACCAGGGTTTTAGTAGAAAGAATTAGGGCTCCCATAACTATTGAAAGATGGGAAGACAGAGATTCACAGATCCATGAAAAATTTTGGCCTGTGTGGTGGCATGTGTCTTTAATCCTAGCACTCGGGAGGCAGAGGCTAGTGAATCTCTGAGTTTGAGGCCAGCCTGGTCTATAGAGTGAGTTCCAGCACAGCTAGGTCTACACAGAGAAACCCTGTCTGGAAAAAAAAAATTGGCCTGATTCCCAACTGGATCTTTGTAGACTTGCTCAGCAAATGTGTAGGGGTGGCCAGTGCAGCCTGTCAAGATGCTCAGGATTCAACATCTGGCCACTTGATCTGTTCCTCTTAACGTCTCGCCTCTTTGATCGTCCTGATCTCTTACAAGTGTCTTTCATAAGCAGACACCATCCCAGGAGCAGCTAGGACAAGCTTCTGGGAGCCGAGGACTCTGGTGATCTTGCAGTGTGGGGGCCATGAATGGAAATGACACAACACTGCATCCCATCAGGTCCCCTTGCTACTTCTTTTTCCGTCCAAATCCAGCGTGCTTTCTCATCCCCATCCTTCCCGTTCATGCATCTTCATGCAAGGTACCCAGAAAGACTTCTTTTACTTAACCTTAGTTTTTTTTTTTTAGGACCTTTTTTTTTATTACTTTCAATTGTGTGTGTGTGTGTGTGTGTGTGTGAGAGAGAGAGAGAGAGAGAGAGAGAGAGAGAGAGAGAGAGAGAGAATGTGTGGTAGGAGTGTGGGGGTGTGTTTGTGTATTTGTGTGTTTGTGTGTGGTGTGCCATGTGAGGGGGGGCTGTGGAGGGCTGTGTGGAGGTGTTGGTAAACTCATGTGCAGGTAGCAGCACAGAGCAGAGGAATCAGATCCCTCTAGAGCTGGGGTTACAGGAGCTGCTTAACGTGGGTGCTGGAAATTGAACTCGAGCTGCTAAACTTGGTTCTCTAGAAGGGCAGTCCATGTTCTTAGCCACGAAGCCATCTTTCCTGGCCCTAGGGAGACTTCTTGGCTGTTTGTCTGCACAGTTCCTAGCCACCCTCTTATTTGAAAATGTAACCACTGAGCAGAAGCACATGGCATCTGGGTTTTAGTGGTGAGCAGCATTCAGTGGCAGCATATGGTACCAAACTTCCTGGGGTCCTCCTTTCTTTGTCTTTTGAGTTCTTTGATCACAGGCCTGTCCCACCACACCTGGCTATAGGCATGTGTGTGTGTATGTGCACACACGTGTGTGCATGTGGTCAATCTCCAATGTTGTGTCTTAGGAGACTTCCAACTTGGTTTTTGAGACACAGTCTCCCATCAAGAGCTCTGCTCACTGGTCAGGCTAGTTGACCAGTGAGCCCCAGAGATCTGCCCGTCTCTCTGCCAAGTGCTCAGACTCTAAGTGCTATATAACACATATGGTTACACAGGTTCTGGGAATCAAACATGTGTCCTTATGCATGCTCAGCTAGCACTTTACCAGCTGAGTTATTTCTCCAGCCCCTATAAAAATGTTTGCTCTCATGTCATTGGGATTCATAGGGGAACCCAGGACAGTAGGCTGAGTGGCAGCCATGACCATTGATTTCATCTGTTTACTTGTATGAGCCATGTGCTGACCACATAGCTGGTTAAACATTGGTTATGAAGGTGTCTGTGGGGGCATTTACAGAAGGGATTTACCTTTTGAATTGGTGGACACGCAGAAGGCAGACTCCCTCTACCATAACTCAAAACATTGGTTGCTAACCAATTTGTAGAGGGTTTGAATTGGCCAAAAGGTTGAGGACACTTGGGTCCCTCAGTCTTATTTAGAACATTTATGCTCTCCTGCCCCTTGAATTCCTGGTCCCCAGGCTCCAGGCTCACGATGAACTCTGCCACCTCAGCTCTAGGCCTTTGAATGTCCAGTTGGCTTTCTGTTTCCAGCTCATAGACAGGAAACTGTGGAAGCTGAGTCCATGTCTTGGTTAGGGCTCTGTTGCTGTGAGGAGACGCCATGACCATGGCAACTCTTATAAGGAAAAACATTTGTCTGGGACAGGCTCACAGTTTCAGAGGTTCAGTTCATTATCATCATGGCAAGAAGCATGGTGTCATGCAGGCAGACACGGTGCTGGAGAAGGGGCTGAGAGTTCTACATCTTATTCCACAGGCAACAGAAGCAGACTGTGTGCCACACTGGGCATAGCTTGAGCATGAGACCTTGAAGCCGGCCCCACAGTGACAAACTTCCTCCAACAAGGCCACACCTACTCCAACAAGGCCACACCTCCTAATAATGCCACTCCCTATGGGGCAAACATTCAAGCACATGAATCTGTGAGGTCATTCCTATTCAAACCACCACACTCCACAACCAAATGAGTCAGTATCTTATAGTAAACTTTATGAGTTGTTGAGATGGCTCAGCAAGTAAAGGTCCTTGCTGCCAAGGCTGAAGGCTTGAATTTGATCCTTGGAACCCACGTGGTAGAAAGGAGAGAACCAATAGATCTCTACATACATGCCTTGATACAGGTATTGCCACCACCACCACCACCCTGACTCAGAAGTAAATAAATGTAAAAAGATAAATAAATAAACCTCTGGGAGTTAGAAAGATGGCTCAGTAGAGACCCGGTTTGATTACCAGCACCTACCTGGTGGCTCATGACCATCTGTAACTCTAGTTCCAGAATATCTGGGCTCTGAGGGAATGAGACAATCGCATGATGCACAGACATACATGTGGGTAAAACACCCATACACACAATAAAAATGTAGATATGTAGATAGATAGTCAGATGAATAGATAGATGGATAGGTAGGTAGATAGATAGATAAGTAGGAAGGAAGGAAGGTAGGTAGATAGATAGATAATATTTAAAAACCTTTGTGTGTGTGCACAAAGGTGTGCCTCCTAATGTTTCTCTGTGAAGCTATACACAGAACCTTAAAAGAGTCTTCAAGTCTTTGTGTACTTAGCACATCAAGCACAGAGGAATGGACTAGGAAGTATAGCAGATTAGAGAAAGGCCAGTGGGCAAAGAACTGAACTCACTACTAGAAATTTCTCAGGAAGATATTAGGAAAGATTGTTTTTATGTGCGTGTGTGTGTATATATATGTTTTTTCGAAACAGGGTTTCTCTGTAGCTTTGGAGCCTGTCCTGGAACTAGCTCTTGTAGATCAGGCTGGTCTCAAACTCACAGAGATCCATCTGCCTCTGCCTCCCCAGTGCTGGGATTAAAGGTGTGTGCCACCACCGCCTGGCTGTTGTTTATATATTTTATCATCTTGTCTGGGACACATTGTTACTTCACTTGTTTTGTTTGCCTAATAAATAAAAAACAACAAAGAAGTACCAAATAATATGTTTTTTTTCTCTTACAGAGCCAAATACCCCTCCCAATCTCCTAACTCCAGATATGAGGATAGACCTCACAGTCATAAACCTGCATTACAGTGACTGTACACGGGAGACAGGGCATTGGATACAGCAATTACAACTCTTGTCAATAACAGACGCTCAATGTGCCTCCGAATGTTAAGACAAACAGAAACTGACAGAGAACACATGGTCTGCTTGTTTAGATGTTTGTGATCTTGGTGGAGATGAGCTTCGTGGGTCTGGCATTTTAGGTACCAGAGCACACCGTTCTACTTAGCCTGGTCCTGAGGACGGATCTTGCTTGAGACATGGATGCTATATATGAAGGCTGGATCAGTCCACTTCTGCTGACCAACACATGATCCTCACAGTCAGTGTCTTAAAGGAATGCCTGTTTTGTCAGGTCACAGGCTCTGGGGGTTGCACATCCCTCATCCAGGTGGTACACAGAGCTGGGCTCACCTGAGGGCTCAAACGGGGAAAGGATTAACTTTCAAGATCATGCAAGAGGTCCTCCCACCACCCCAGGGAATGACTTTAGACCCTCATTAATTCTAGACACGCCTCTACCCCTAAGCTATACCCTTCCTGGTTTTTCTGTTGTTATTGTTGTTTGTTTTTGTTTCTTTTTGAGATAAGGGCTTTCTAAATTGCTGAGGCTAGCCTTGAACTTCTGATCCTCTTGCCTTAGCTTGTTGAGTAGCCACCAGGCCTAGTTGTTAATCGTGTAGCTTTTGATGGATCTTAAAGTTTGTAGAACTGAGGCTCCTGCTCCTTCTGGTCTTAGATGCGTTGACCACGCCCTCCTTGCCTTGATACTTGCAAGTTTGCTTTGGCAAAGTCACGAAGGATACAGCTCAGAGGTACAGTGTGGGTTCAGAATACCCCAGGCAGCCAGGCAGTGGTGGTGCAGGTCTTTAATCTCAGCACTCAGGAGACAGAAGGAGGCAGCTCTCTATGAGTTTGAGGCCAGCCTGGTCTACAGAGTGAGTTCCAGGACAGCCAGAGCTACACAGAGAAACCCTGTCTCAAAAACCAAAACAAACAAACAACAAAATACAAAACCCAAGAGAATAACCCTGGGAGGAAACAATCTGAGAAAAACCCTAAACGCTGCCCTCCACAGCAGTGATGAAGCCTCAGCGCGGAGCAAATGTCCAGACGAAACAAGCGGCTGGGTGGGCTAACACAGCTTCAAACATGATGCGGTGGGCAGATCTGGTTTCTGTGTTTTGTTTCGTTTTACTGTTTTATTTTACTCCCCCCATTCATCAGCTAGGTAACACCCTAAGTTTTGAGGGTACATAGGATGCTGCAAAACCCAGTCATCATACCTGTGAATCTCAGGGGACCTGAAATCATATTTATTTATTAAAGATTTGTTTGTTTTTCTTTATGAGTTTTCTGCCTGCATGTATATCAGGGCGCTTCATGCCCGTTGTCTGAAGAGGCCAGAAGAGGGTAGCAGATCCTCTGGAACTGGAGTTAGGGCTGGTTCTGTGTGGCCATGTAGGTTCTAGGAACTGAACCTGGGTCCTTTGCAAAAGCAGTCAGTGCTCTTAATCACTGAGCCACCTCCAGCACGTGGATCTGGTATTAAAAAAGACAAAGTCAAAACAGGAACACCTGAATATTGACTGGAAGTAGGGGCTGGAGTATATTGGAAATCATCACATTTGCTAAGCACGATCAAGGTACCAGAGCTATAGGGGTGAGGTGCAGTCCTTACAAATTCCTTACCCATGGATTCAAGTAAAGTTGATTGGAAAAAGAATATTTGAAAGCTGTTCCAGAAAGTTCCAAAAGCAAAGCTAACATCACCAAGCACCAAGCATCACCATTCCATCCAGGACAGTGGGAATGTTTCATGCTATGTTTCATGTCTGTGTCTTGGTGCTGCCTACAACAGCTGCAGTGTGTGTGTGTGTGTGTGTGTGTGTGTGTGTTGAGCATGTGCAGATTCAGTCTTGTCATCCTCTAGACGACTGTCCAGATGTGTGGGGAAGAGGGAGTGTGGGCGATGACTGTCCAGATGTGTGGGGAGGAGGGAGTGTGGGTGATGACTGTCCAGATGTGTGGGGAGGAGGGAGTGTGGGCTCTGTGACTTGAGTACTCAGAGTCTTTGGCTACCTCCAGGGTGGTTCTGCAGCCAATGCCTGATGGATACCAGGGGACAGCTGTGTCTTATTTCTTGGAAAGGTGGCATGTCATAAAATCTGTAACCCATTTTATAATGGCACAGAAAAATACATACATAGCCCTGTGTTATCAGGAAAAAATATATAGATCAAGTTATGAGAATATGAGAATACTGCCAAATAGTTTTATTAATTTTTATTTTTTTTTTTAGAATTTAGCTTTCTTATAAATCATTACAAAGCTACTTATTTTCTCGTCTGTTCTTGACCAGGCTGTGTCCTTTCCTCTTGAGCTAACACTGGGCTCACCGAGCATCTACCCTGTGGCTTCTTGTCAAACTGGAAGTGTTGGCACACATTCAACTTTCTCCTGGAGGGAGCAGTTGCTCCTTCTATATCATATAGCTTCTTCTATACATCCTATACCATATAGATTCTTTCTTACCTTTTTGAGACAGGGTTTCTCTGTGTAACAGCCCTGGCTGTCCTGGAACTTGCTTTGTAGACCAGGCTGGCCTCAAACTCAGAGATCCACCTGCCTCTCAGGTGAGCACCTCCACCACCTGGCTGCTATATAGATTCTATAAAACGATGCACTCATGATACAGGGCCTCTCATGATCTTGCACCCTCGCTGGGAACAATGGCAGATTTGCATTTGGTGTTTCTGGCCAAGGGGACCATAGTAGCTTCCAGCAGGAGCTGAAGGGGCAAATCAACACCTTTCTTTCTCCTGGAGAACCTTGCCTGGTGCTCTGAGGTCAGAACTGACCACACAGCAAACTGAGTGGCGTGGGAACCTGGGGAAGGAAATATTAGCTATTCTAGCCTCTACTAGGGGTAAGCAAGGAAATAAGAGATTAGGAATCGGGGCTGGGGAAGCTAACAAACAGATTTTGTTCTTAACCATTTCAGACAAAATCTAAATGTTCTTCTGAGCAGATTTTCTTGGCAGGGTATCTACAAATGTTAAAGCAAAACAATGCAAACCCTGAAAACTAGGGGCTAGAGTGTTGGCTCAGCCATTAAAACCATGTGTGGTTCTTCCAGAGGACCCAAGTTCAGATCCCAGCATCCATGTCAGGCAATTCATAACTGCCTGTAACTCCAGCTCCAGGGGATCTGACACACCCTCTTCTGGCTTCATCAGTTATCCACAGACATGAGCACAACCCCCGCAAGTTGCCTATATATAACATATGGATTAAAAATAAAATACACCTAAAAAAATCCCTGAAAAATAAATTGAAAGTTACTGAATTTACTGTGGATTAAAGCATTGAAGTCCACCTGTAAATATTTAACAAGCCCCAGATTTGTGCTGAAACAACATCATTAAATGATGCTGCATGTCTTCAAAACATAGCCAGAATGTGAGAGACCCTACAGAAACAAACAAAAAGCCATGGCATTCTCTGTGGGCACAGATAACAGAAGACTCAGACATTTCGGGGTTTTGTCTCCAACAGCAGCAGAGGAAAAAGGCAACACACAGGATGGCCAGAGTGGGCACCAGGGGAGCAGCAACCTTTCTATGTGCAAGTGACATCTAGGTAGAATATGCACAGGGGGCCCCTTTGTCACTCCAGCCCAACAAGCCGTCTAATCAGGGAAGCACACCACATGTTCTGCACTGCGCTTTTTAACTGGACAGCTGACACGGTGCCTGGAGTACTTGGGATCCCCCCCCCCCAGAACGAGCCAGGCATTACTTATGACAGCAGATAGGTACCTGGAAATCTCGGTGCTCGGCAGTCATCTAGGAAGCCTGGTCCAGCATAAAGAAAACTCGAGTTTCTGTGGAAACTCTCCAGGGCCACATGGAGTGGCCAGTGCCTGGCAGTCCTCACACAAGTGAAGACCAGAAGGGTAAGATCTCCCAGCAGGCAAGAGTGGAGCAGCCTTGTGTCCGCCAGATTGAGCGTGCTCATACACTGTCATCTGCACTTTAAAACAAATTCAAGAAAGAAAAAAAAAACAACCCTCACCTCTCCTTTTTTGGTCACGTCAGCTTTTCTCTGGTGGCTTTAAAAGCGTCTTTTCTTCCATGACACACTAGGAAAGGCACTCTTGGAGCTGCGGCGCAGTTACAAATGAGTTCCCCACAACTGTTTTTTATTTCCATTTTCTTTCACTGACTGAGAATGTAAATTGAACTCCAGAGCTATTGGGCTTTGTTCTGCCTCTCTGTGAGGAAATGTGTTCCGAATTAGAGTCCGCGGGTAAACCAGAGTAGTCCTGAATGTGGCCCTGCAGCTTTTGAATGTCCCCCAGAGCCAAGAAAAGACAGAGCACAATTTTATGAGCCCCAGATGGTGTGGTGGGTGTCGCGGATGTCTTTATGTGGGGAGGTCACGGGTTCAGGTTCCATCTGGAGGGAACTTGGGGGGAGCCCTTCGTATGTAGGGGAGAGAGATGGGTGCTTGGGCAGGAACTGTAGCCACCTGCAGGCTCGGCCTGCTGCTTTCCCGGCCCAGCCTTGTATCCCAGCAGGCAGCTGTGGGAGAAGAGGATGAGAGACTGAGAACAAAGGAAAGCCATCGATTCTCTCCCTGCCACCTTCTGTCTCCAGCCACTGTGTTGGGAAGATTCTTGAGCCAGCTTTTCCCTTGCTTGCTCTTGGGTGTCAGTCTGGGCTCTCATTAACTCCCTCCTGAAGCCAGCAGAACTGATTTGACATGAGACTCAGCAGGAACATTGACTTCAATTCCCAGCAATCACATGGTGGCTCCCAACCATCTGTAGAGAGATCTGTGCCCTCTTCTGGCCTGCAGGCACCAGAACACTGTATACATAATAAATAAATAAATGGTTAAAAAAAAGCAAAAACCAAAACAAAATGAAAGAATATCAAGTACTCTTAACTGATGGGCTCACTTTCCAGCCCCAAAGTATTGCCAACACACCATCAACTAGCTGACTAGAGGGTTTCTTCTTTTGGTGTGACCAGGAATCAAACCTAGAACCTCACAGATAGATACTGGTCAAGTGTTCTGCCACTAAGCGACATCCCTCAGTAGTCATCTCAACCATTTTAAAGGAAATGGTATAGCAATGTTAGCATTCATTACAACATACAGCCCTGGCGATCCTTTTTTGGTTTAAGTAGGGTCTCCATATAACTCAGACTAGATCTGGACTCTGGAGCCTCCTGCCTCAGTCTCCCCAGTGTTGGGATTACAGGCATGTGCTATCTGACAGTCTTAACTCATATACTTCAGCAGGTTTTTACAAATATTTATTATTTTTAAGTGTGTGTGAGGGGGGTGAGAGTGAGTGTGTGCATGCGCAGATGCTCTTGGAGGCCCATGGAATCAAACCTCCTAATCAGGCAGCTGTGAGCCCCCTCATCAGAAGGTACAGGAAACTGTACCAGGTCCTCAGGAAGAGCAGCCACTACTCTTAACCACCAAGTCATCTTTCAGCCTACTTCTGTAGGCTTGCAAGTGTGGATTAAAGCGAGATTAGTTCACAAGGGTGAGAAATATTTTCCCCTTTGTCTTAGGCTCATTGGTTATGGTCCTGTAAATTAAGCAGACAGTAAAGCTGACAACAAGAGAAAACCAGCCCTTAGTGTAAGTGTTGCACATACATGGAGGGGCTGGGGGAAGCACCGAGCAAGAGAATCTAACAGACGGCTTAGAACTGGGGCTTGTTTATCATCTTAACCCAAACCAGTAAATTGTAGAGTAAGCAAAAGACAGGAAAAGAGCCGAGCTTGAAGAGGCAGCAGCAGGTTATGGGGAGGTAGATAGAGGGAGAGTGGAAGATGACGTGACTGGCTGGCTGTCACCTAGGACCCTGGTGCCTCCCCAGGTCTATTGTTGAGGTGGAGATTAGTACCAGCTCTGTTTTTACTACTCAGAAGAAAGAGGCACTTAAAATGTTTTTATATTTCTTTACTCATGGTATGGGGTTGTGGGTGGGTGTGGGTGGGTGTGGGTGGGCGTGGGTGGGTGTGGGTGGGTGTGGGTGGGTGTGGGTGGGTGTGGGTGGGCGTGTGTACCTTTCCCCATCCAAGTCCTACATTGGGAAGCAGGATGCAGACAAAGCATTCTCCTGTATCTGCTCCTTCATATTCACCTATGACTCATAGTGGTCCTCATGCAAACATGGCAGAGGCTGGCACGTGTGTTCCAGCCTTTACCCACAGTGGGGAGTTCTCTGCCCTCAGTCCATCTATGAAAGGGAGAGAAGTCATTTCCCATACGTTTTTGGAGAAGCCAATGACATTCCACCCCTGTACATGCTTTGGAAGCAATGGGTTGTCCAGGAAATAACTGTATATTCTTCCGCCATCCTCAGATCTGCTTGGGTGGACTGGGTGGAGCTAGGGAGAGGAAGGAAAGGAAAAACCCTCAAAGTGGAGGCCTACGGATGTAGCTGATGTAGAGTGGTTGCACAAATCCCCCTAGGCCCTGAATTCTGTCCCAACACTACACTAACTGGGTCTCAAGTAGCCCAGGCTATCCTCAAGTCACTCTGTAGCCAAGGATGACTTTGAACATTTGATCCTCCTGCCTCCACTTCCTGAGTGCTGACTTCAGGTTGGGGGACCATGCCCAGCTTACTCTTTCTTACTGGTCAGTGTGTTCAGTGTTTGGGAAAGGAGAATACTGCATGCTGCCCTGGCCCGTCCAACAAGGAGCTTGTGAACATAGGGACGCCACGTATTTCACACATGAAACTGCTGGAGGCAGAAGATTCTCCTCCTCACTATGATGGTTCCAGCATGGGGTCTATAAACGAATGGAAGACATATTAATGGAGGGAGGATTAATAAGGTTATCATGAAAGCAAAGCAGGTGTCCCTAATCCTAGATGGATCTGGAAGCTTTTCTGCCCTTACTGGGTGGGGGGAGCAGTAGGGAGGAGAATGAATAAACTTGGAGAAAGATGAATGGGTCCCCAAAAGGCTATGTGATGATCTAGGTGGGTGTCAGCCTCCAGGTGACTGTCTGGGTGGATGTCAACTCCAGTCTCCTATCCTGGATTCAAGTTAGTCCTCTGTGGTTGGTGGGATTCCCAAGGCAGGGCACCTATGATGTCCCTTGGTGGATTCCTGCATGGACTCTTCCCCAAGCACCCTCAGTGGGAACTCCAAAGTGGCAAAATTTGGGGTGGCATTTCCTCAATTCCTTCAAACACAGCTCAGCCAGCTTGCCTAAACATGGTTAAGTTTCTTCTTAGGTCAAGGGCAGCTTTTGGCCAGCATGAGGCAGCTCTCTTGTTATATGTAGCCCACGTCTCCTTGTGCTTTACAGAATAAATCTCCTGCCTCAGCTTTCTTGGGGTGCTGTGGTTTTCCCAGGAGAAGTGGTCAGATCACAGAGGAGTTCTGACACATGGGTGGCAGCTGCTTGGAGATTTTGGACCTGAAGAACCCATTTTCCACGAAGTCATTGCTTCATCCCCATGTACTTGTAGGGTGCTGGGCATCAAACCTCCTGTATACTTGGGGATCAGGTCTCATGTATACCAAATGGATTCCCTGCCATTGACTTAATCCACCTTCCCTTCCCAGTTTCTTATTCTAAAATAATGCCAGAACAGGAGCTGGGAGATAGCTCAGTCAGGAGTGCGCTGCAGCCACTGTAGCCTGTTTGGCAAGATCCAGGCCAATGAGAGGCCCTGTCTGAAAATACAAGTAGGTGGCACCTGAGGAATGACAGCTGAGGCTGTCCTCCAACTTCCACGTACAGCTGCCCACACAAGCACTCACACACACACACACACACACACACACTTTCCTGGCATGAAAGATCAACAAGAAGGCTATGCACATAGAACAGAGAATGGCAATACTCCTGCTTCCTCACTGCTGGCATCTTGTATAACAGAGCCCTAAGCACAAGCCCAGGAAGTTGGCATCAATGCGGTGCTGCTAATGAGCCACAGCCCTAATCAGAGCTTGCAGTGTTCCTTGCTGTGTGTCCAGAGTCACCTTGTGTCCTTTCAGCTCCTTAGTCTGCTGTAGTCTGCGACAGGTCGTCTGTCCTTCCTCGCCTGACTCCTCAACATTGGCCTTGGTGCACATTCAAAGTACATTGGTTCTTCCTGTAGGATGTCCCTGAACTGCATGCCTCTGCCATTTCCTTCAAATACACTGGGGTTCAGCAAGAACGTTAAGCACAACCAGGCCCATTAGCCTTACTATTCCATAGACATCTCTGCTTCTTGGTCCTGTCTAGGGGCCCGTGGCACCTGCAGAGTTTCCCACTGTATGGCATCAGCATCAGAGAGACATTTGTTCTGAAACAGAAACATCCTGTTTCTGGCAGTGTTTCCTGTAGATGTTAGTCTCCATGCAGGAGTCATCACTGCCCCAGGTGCCTAATGGTACCTTTCTCTCCCCACCCTGGTGCTTTTGTTAATTGAGTTGGTTGGTAAGAAAGCAGTCTCCTGTCTTCTCCCTGTTTATTTTTTCATTTATCCAGTCTTTAGCTTGTATCTGTACGAACCCACTCGTCTCACTTTATGGTCACTGTCACTTCTCATTCGTGACTCTGATGGCCTTGGCTGCTTCTCCGGACTGAAGACTCACCGCTCTCTCTAGAGCATGGCACTATGATTCAACTACACCCTCACACGTACCTTTTGACCCATCATCTTCCACCCAGTGGAAGACCATAGACATTGGATTTACTCCAAGATCTTTTTTTTTTTAATTTAATGTAATTTCTTTATTGATTCTTTGGGAATTTCACATCATGCACCCTAAATCAGCTCACCTCAAGTTCCCCTATAATGTTCTCCTCGCCCCTGCAGCACCACCCCCCAAAAAATTAAAAAACATCAAACCAATGCAAAACAAAGCAAGCAAACAAACAAAACGAAGAAGAACAAAACAAGCCCCCAAACCTCTCGGCTTCTCCATCTTTCCTGCCTCTCCTACACCTCTTCCATTAGTCCTGGTGGCATTGGAAGCAGTGTGTCACATGGCATATCCTCTTTTATCCAATCAGTTTTACTAGTAAATGTTCATTGCAATGAGTTACTTGTCTGGTTCAAGGCCTCTGAGATATGGCACACCATCCTCACTGGATCCTCACCGAAACTCTTCTGGGCTATCCTGTGGCCACCCTGAGCCACGGAGATCCCGCCACTACTGTTTCATAGGACCAGGTCCTTCACAGGCTCCAGCAGGTCCTAGATGAGGTAGATGCTAGGGTGGACCAACTCAAGGCCCAGCTCTGGTCCTGGGTGGTAGCTGAGTTGGTCAGTCCAAACCACTGGAGGCACCTGCCTCAGGTGAGGGGGCAGAGCCAGCTCCCCTATGCCCATGCCATCAGGGTCAGTTCTCCCTTGCCTGTGGTGAGGGATGGGGCCAGCTGTCCCATGAGGGTTAGGGCTCTCTTGCTGTAGTGTCCAGTGAGAGGCAGGGCCAGCGAAGAACAGAGTGGCTCAGCATGGCCCTTCATCATGCATGATTCCTATGGCCCGCTGAGGTGACACAGGCCACAGATATCAACAGAGATCCCAGCTGCAGCCAGACCATGGGTGCAGACATGGCCCTGGGCAGCAGTCCTGGCTTGGATGACACCATGGCCCCAGGTGGCAGCATAGGCCTCTCAGGTCTGTATGGCAACAAGACCACCAGCTGTGGCCCAGACACCAGGGCTCCATGTGGACCCTTGTGACAGCTTGGACCACAGACTGCAACACAGACCCCAGCTGCAGTAGGACCATGGGCCCAGACACGGTCCTCGGCAGCCGCCAGGGTCTGGATGTCACCATGGCCCCAGGTGGCAGCGAAGGCCATCCAGATCGGCTAGATCCTCGAGACAGAGTGGCCCTAGGACACCAACAGGGTCCCAGGCAACAACCCAGCCCTGTGGAACATGTATGGCCCTCAATTTACCCCAGTATATACCAATATAACACTCACTCATATATCTTAACTTAGCGATCTTATTTATTTATTATTTATTCTTGTGTCTGTAAGTGTGGATGTTTGTTTGTGTACATGGGGCAGTCAGAGATGGCTCTTGCGTGGCATTCCTCAGGAGCCATTTTCCTTTTTTTTTTTTTTTTTGAGACAGGAAACTCAGATCCACCTGCCTTTCCGCCTCCCTATTGATGGCATTAAAAGCGTTTGCCAGTAGCAGCTGCCCACCCCCTTTTCAAATCTTTAAAAACATTTGTTTTATTAGTTGAGAATTCATACAATAAAATTTCATCATGTTCACCCTCCCTCCCCCAAGGGCACACATGTTTCCTTTCAGCTGAGAGTTCTGTTGTCTTTCCTCTGCGTCTTGCTCAGCATTTTACCTGAGTGCTCGGGATCTGAACTCAGGGGCCTCAGGCTTGAGCAGTAAGCACATCACCAATTGATCCACCCTCCTCCCCCAGCCTCCCCCAGCCGCCCCCTGGCCTCCTACATTAAAATACTAGATAGTCTACATTGTGACCCGAAGCCATTTATCACATGGTGAAAATCTTGCTTCGCTAGGGAGACGCAGGGCGGTTCCTACTCCTGGTGCAGAAGTGCACAGTGGCTTCCCCTTGGGCACTCATTCATATGTGTCTTTACATTGGCATGGTGTTAGGCAAATTATTTTGATAGCTTGTAAAATAGATTTTATTTATATTTTCCTTTGGAAAACAGTACCACCAGGAAAACGGGATCTGTTAAATTTTGTTTAATACAGTAAAGTATTTTAATTTACTTAATGCTTCGGCTTTGAGAAACAGGGTTACTTAAACAAACTCACTCAAGAGCTCAGCAGGTCGCATGCTGAGTGATGGATTAGATTAAGCAGTTCTTGTCTCCTTACCTAAGTAAGGAAGGCGGGACTATTAGCTCCCCGTTACAACATCTGGTCACCACGTTTTGTTAAAACTTGGAATGGAACTTTAACCAAAATCAATTTAATTCAGAGAGTTCATTTATTTATTTATTTATTCATTCATTCATTTATTTATTTATTTATTTATTTATGTTTGTTTGTTTGTTTGTTGAGACAGGGTTTCCCTGTAGCTTTGGAGCCTGTCCTGGAATTTATTTATTTATTTATTTATTTATTTATTTATGTTTGTTTGTTTGTTTGTTTGTTGAGACAGGGTTTCCCTGTAGCTTTGGAGCCTGTCCTGGAACTTGCTCTGTAGATCAGGCTGGCCTCAAACTCACAGAGACCAGCCTGCCTCTGCCTCCCAAGTGCTGGGATTAAAGGAATGCACCACCACTGCCTGGCCTTATATTTTTTTCTAAAAGATACATTTTAGCAGGGTGTTGGTGGCATATACCTTAATCCCAGCAGTCAGGAGGCAGAAGGAGGAAGATCTCTGACTTCATGGCCCAGTCTGGTCTACAGAGCAAGATCCAAGACAAGCAGGGCTACACAGAGAAGTTCTGTCTTGAACAATCAGCAACCAAAACCCAAAACCAACCAAACCAAACCAAACCAAACAAAAAAACATTTTTATTGCATGCATTTTTACATACATGTGTGTATGTGCACCATATGAGCCAGGTGCCCAAGGAGGCTGGCAGAGGGCTTTGGACCTCCTGGAAGAACTGGAGGAAGGCAGTTGTGAGCCAGCAAGTGGGTGCCAGGGACCTGGGGCTTCTGTAAGAACAGCAGGTGCTCTTAACCATGAGTTTTCATTTTCAGCTCCCAGAAAACCCTTCGGATAGAAGTAAATCATGATGGGAGGAGAGAACTGACTCCCTCAAGTTGTCCTCCTTGCCCACATACACACACACTCACACACACATACTCACACACACTCACACTCACATGCACACACACTCACACACATACTCACACACACACTCACATGCACACACACACTCACACACACATATTCACATGCACACACACACAATAACTACATAAATGTACGAAATGTTTAAAGAAGTGACCCTTCAAAATATTGTTATTCAAGAAAGTCTGGGAGAAAAGCCTTAATACTAGTTGTCATGCAGTGAACGTGGTGTGACCCTAAGTTATTTGTTCTTGTCCTTAGAGACTGACAAAGGTGAAGGAAAAGGCCCCTTTCAGGAGACAGGGGAGGGGACTTCTGTGAGAAGATCCTCTTTGGATTCCAAGCCCTCAGAGATTCTAGTTGTGTGGAAGGCTCCTCTCCAGAAAGTAGTGCCCATGACTGCGACCTTTCCAGGCCGAGAAGCTCAGGGCCAGGCCTGCCAGGCCGGACCCTTCACTCCATGCTACGATAGGCCCAGGCCCGTGTTCCTCGAGATTCTCCAGAAAATCAGCACCAAGGAGCCACTGTCATCCAAAGACTTCAGATGACCTCCGAAGTGAGCAGGCACAGACTCAGGGTTCAGGGGTTGCTATTTGGGGAGAGCAGAGTTAACAGGACAAAGTAAGCAGAGCATTTCCTGGAAAGGTGGGGCTTAGAGGGGGAGAGGGGGAGGGTGTTTGGGGGACGACATCTGTTTCCTGACAAAAACTGTGATTACAGAATAATGAAGTTCAAAGTGCGTATCAGCAGAGAATCTTGTTCAGGTGTCTGTGCCGGAGATCAAGGGAGGCAGGTGATCTTGCCCTGTGGGGTGGTGGGCAAGGGACATGGGGGTGCAGACTCACCACCTACTGACTCAGTTAACAGAAGGAAAATACACCCACACCCACTGGACTCCTGCAGGGCAGGATCACTGGAAAAATGAAACCAATCCAAAACAACAACAAAGCCTGTGTCTAAGTGTTTCTACTGCTGTGATAGACCACCAAGGCCAGAAGCAACTTGGGGAGGAAAGGGTTTCTTTCCTCTTAGAATTCTCAGGTCTCTTGGGACTGCTTTATCTACTGATTCATTTATATGATTTCTGTAGAGTTGAACCCAGGGCTTTGCAACATGCCCCACACAGCTCTCCACCACTGTGCTACAGTTCCCAGTCCCCGGATAATTTTGGTTAATTTTAACTAACACTTTAAAGAAGTGTTTTTATTTTTTATTTATGTGTCTTTCTGTGTTTAAGCCACCACGCATGTGCTGGTGCTCACGGAGGCCAGAAGAGGGCATCAGATCCTCTGAAGCTGTAGTCATGTGTTTCTGAGGGGCCGGAAGTGGGTGCTGGAGTCTACCTAATGCATTCCTAAGGCACAGGCAGAATGATGAACATAAGGTCTCCACAGGACTGGGCCCCAGCTGCCCACTCTGGAGCCTTGCCACCAACTGCTTCCTACATGTGCCTGCCTTCCTGACTTCCTGCAAAGGAATTTCCCGGATTGGTTTCCTGCAAAACTTCTTTTCTAGACTCTGCTTACAAGGAAGCTCAAGCCAAGACACAAGTCAGCTGGCTCAAATTCAGCTAGATGCCCCTGCAGGGGTGCTCTTGCTGTCTTATGCTGCAGGGACTGGGGGGGGGGGGTCTCCACCTGTTGGGTAGGGAGCTTCCTGGCTGTCACTCTGGGAGTCATTAATAGTGCCTTGAAGAGAAGCCAGGGAGATTCGCAGGTCCTTGCAGGCAGTGCTGTTTCTCCGGGATTTTATCTTTCAGTACTCCTTCCTTCCCCCACTTTGGGTTGTTGGGTCGATGAGGAAAAGACAGAAAATAGAACGAAAGGAAATCCAAACCGGGTCTGGCTGTTGGCGTTGAGGGAAGTTACTTTGTCTCTATTTCCCTACCTTTAATAGGATTTGGTGGAGTTTAATTGGGATGTTATTTATTAGACAGTTTGAGACATTACCCTGTGGGTATATACTCTATATAAAATGCCATGGATGATTTTAAGATAACTCTGGGAGTGCAGAGGACTCACTGGTCCCCTAACAAGTATGGATGAGAATCTACATAAGCTCCTGTCTTTGTCTCGCTCTCCCCTGAGAGGCTTCACAGCATCCTTCATAAATAGGAAGACCCTTGCAAACCCCCATCAGTCTCCCGAAAGACAAACATGCCTGGAATAGCATTTCTAGTGATCATCAAGAAACAGCCAGAAAAGGCCATTTCTGGAACACTGTGAGAGAAAGCTGTGAAATGCCTGAGCTGGGACAGGGTCACCTGAAAAATGAACACCCTTGTAATCAGGCAGCAGTTACGTAGCTACTGCTGGACGCTGTGGAGGGGCCAACTTTATACCCTCCTGTCTGTCTGCAGCTGGGGATGGGATGGACGGAAAGAATCTGGGTTAATCTCTTGATCACAAGAAGAGGAAAGGGACAAGGGAAGTTCCTAGGCACAGATGTGTAGGCACCACCGAGGCCCACTGAGGCAGGTTACTTTCCGGTTCCTTTTCACTCAGCTGAGAAGTATTTATTGAATAGTTTGTTTTGTGTCCTCTGTCCTCCTCAGGAAGAAACTGAATATTGACAAGATGCGAGCGGTGTAATTTCTGTGGCAGCCACCACTGCAGAAGCAAGGTAAAGCTGGACAGCAAAGTCAAGAACTCATAGGACACTTACTTATTAATATTTAGAATCCAAACAAAGTTCCCTAATCATTTCAGGACACAAGGCCTGCCGCAGCAGCACCGTCGCAGAGGGGTGGGCAACAGAGCCCACAACCTGGCTTCAAATAATCAAGTCCAGACATGTTGCCCAAAAAGAGCTCGGCACCATCCACAACCATGACCCGGATCATATTTCAAAAGTGTCAAATCAAAGTTGCCCCGCAAAAGCCCAGTTCTTAATGACTCCCTTATGCCTTTCACGTCTGAACACAAAAGTGGGGTGTCCTTTGGGGAGTAGAATTCAGACTTAGGAACGCAAACCCTAGCTGGTCGGCCGTGCACCATGGGGTTATTTACCACCTCACTTAAACATTTGCCATGAAAAAGCCACATCTCAGAGTCATTGTAACATTTACAGAGGAAAGGGAATGAGAGTCGGGGTAAATTTAGTAGGACTCTGGGCATATTAAAACCCCACCGAGGTTCTGTCACTGTACCCCAGTGCCATGAAGAGTCAGAGCTAAACTATCGCGTCTGCACGTTAAATCCTGGCGTCTTTCCTGGGGGCCGGCCAGCTAGGGGACTGACTGGTCTGTACAGCTGAAAATATCAGGATGGTTGGTAACAAGAACAGAAAAGAATCCTTCAAGTTGATCAGCAAGACACAGAGAGACGGGCAGAAAGACAGAGAGATGGACAGACAGATGGACAGGCAGCTGGGAGGACGGACCGTGAGATGAGGCATATAGCGGGACGGATGTTGGGTGTCTGGAGAGAACTTAAGTTGAAAGCAATGCCATTAACCCTTGGACAACAGCAGCTTCCCACCTTCAGGTCACCTGTTCAACATGTCGATTTCCCATAACCTTATGCACATGAGGAGGCACTCACTCAAGAGTTTAGGGACATGGGATCTGCCTGATGGAAGCTTTAAGGTCTTGACATTCTCGAGAATGAAAACCACCCTGTTCGTTCATTCAGTTCACAGATATTAGAGTCCAGTCTGCACTGAGGACAGGAGAAACTTGGTTCAGGAAACATGGAGGGCTGGTTCCTGTCCAGTCCCACTTACAGAACCATGCACAGTTAGGAAGACAGTGTAAGCCGAGTGAGTGGCCCAGTTTCATTTCCACCGCTATGACAAACACCCTGACCAGAAGCAGTTTTGGGGGAGGAAGGGTTTATTTGGCCCACAATTCCAGGTCACATCCCATCCTTGAAGGAAGTCAAGGCAGGAACCCGAATGGAAGGAGCGGAGGCAACTGTGAGTGTGTGAAACCCTGAGTGAGTGTGTATTGTTCACTTGAGTACGGCCATATCAAGGACACCAATGCCTCAGCCCCCTGGGAGTGGCAAAGCCTTCCCTGGGTGGGACTCAGAGGGATGGCAAAGTTTCCCTCAGGGCTCTGAGTGCAAATGTTTGACCAGGGTGTGCACAAAGAGCATCTGTAGCTTTCTGCTATGGGGTGTCTTCAGAGGGAGGCTGCTCACTCATGGAGATCTTCTCCCAAGACTACCGAACCCCTCCCCATGTGCTGTACCTAGTAAACACACCGAGGTTCTGTAACTGGCCCCCAGACCTTAGCCCAACTGACGCCATGATGTAAGGACCATTCAGGCCCTGGAAATTAGCACAAAGGCAAAACCGCCAGCCAACACGAGGACAAACACCTAATCCGTCAAAGTCCATGGTTCTGGCAAAGCACCTAAATGTACCGACCTTGCTTCTGTATTCAGCTTCTGGCTAACTGTTCTTGCTGACTGAGTGTGTAAACGCAGGATGTGGTTTTTGTTCTTAAAAGCCCATCCTGAGAAAGGCTGGGGACTTCACTCAGGTCTAGAACACCCAGTGTAGCCGCCAGCGGGCTAATAAAGACTTTCTATTGGCTTGAACCCCTGTCTGAGTGGTCTTTTCTGGTGGGTACCCCACAACCGTTCTGGGTTGTGTCTGAGTGGCTACCACTCCATTAGAATGTGCACACCCCAGCTGACCCCCTTTTCTGTATTGCCTGTGTAGCTGTACTTTCTGCATTCCCTTGCTACCCCTAGTTGGGGTTCCGGAACCCAAGCCAGGCAGGACACAGCACCTGAGGGCAGGCCAGCTTGCTATGCCACACACCATTCCTCTGACCAAGGAACTCACTTCACAGCCAAAGAAATGAGGTAAGAACTACAGAGGGTGCTGTTTGCTGGCATATGCTCAGCTGGCTTTCTTAGGTAATTTAAGAACAATTTGCCTAAGAAAGGGAGCTGCCCTCAGTGGGCTGGGCCCTCCTACATCAATTAACAATTTAGTCTGCCTCCCGCCAGACATGGAACAGAGGCCAGTTTGATCTAGGCAATAACTCAACTGAGATTCTCTTCTCAGATAATTCTAGATTGTGGCAAATTGACATTTATATAACTAACCTGTGTAGCAGAATTGATAAAAATCCAGAGATAGAAATTGGGGTTCTACCTTAAGATCTGAGAAGCAAAACAGCCAGCCACTGACTCTTACCTCTACCTCAGTCCAAAATGATGATTCTGCCTCCAGGAATCTCCGAAAGAGACTGTGTCTGAAAGCTGTCTCCTCCCGTCTTATATTCCTCTCTAGTGCCAGGATTAAAGGCGTCTACCATTACTGCTCAGTTTCTATGGCAGACTAGTGTGGCTACTGGGATTAAAGGTGTGTGTCACCACTGCCTGGTCTGTAAGGCTAACCAATGGGGCTCTTTTAATCTCTGAACTTCAGGCAAGCTTTATTTATTAAAATACAAATGAAATATCACTACAAACCTGCACACCAAGTATGGTGTGTAGTAGGAGGCGAGTGGGCCGCGTCCTGCCGCCCGGCTAGCTTAACCCCCAAAATAACCATACAGAAATTGTATTAATTAAATTACTGCCTGGCCCATTATCTCTAGCCTCTTATTGGCTAACTCTCACATCTTGATTCAACCCATTTCTAATAATCTGTGTAGCACCACGAGGTCATGGCTTACCGGGAAAGATTCAGCATGTCTGACCTGGCAGCTCCATAGTGGCTCTCTCTCTGCCTGTCTTCTTCCCAGCATTCAGTTCTCTTTTCCCTGCCTATCTAAGTTCTGCCCTATCAAAAGGCCAAGGCAGTTTCTTTATTTAACCAAGGAAAGCAACACAAATACAGAAGGCCCTCCTACACCTCCTACATCCTATTACTTGGGATGCTGAGGCAGGAGGATCACAATTCAGAGTCCCCCTGGACTACAGATTGGACCTCATCAAAAGAAGTAGAATTAAAAAAAAAAAAAAAGAAAAGAAATGAACACCCTGGGAAGAATCCCCGGGCACCTAGAGGAGGCGGACCGATGAGCATGCTTAGAATCCAGGCAAAACAAGGTCTCAAATGCTACGTTTTCCTTTTGTCTCCCAGAGGACCCCAGACTGGAGGGCAAAGATGCCTGAAACCTCTGATAGACACAGAGGAGGAGAAAGCAAAAATCACATGGAGAGCTCTCCCCAACCCCACAACAGGGCACAAGTAGTCTTCAAATCCCTACTGGGCTGACCACCCCTTCTGCAGAACTGGGTAACTGGCTGTTGGGCCAGTCAGCCATTGAGACAGCATCAGCAATGTCTACTGTTGCCTTGCTTTGAGTCTAATTGCCTGAGGGGATGCAGGTCTATGGCTTCATTTCCTCCCATCTGCCATGGCAGAAGGTGGTCTTGCCACATAGCAGCTGGGACAGAGAAGCAACTTCTGTTCTGCCAGAGAGCAACACCAGAGGCCCAGGAAGAGCCGTAGAAATGCTAGAGAAAGTAGGCCAGTGAGTGTGGCGTTAGAAGCACGGGATGCAGATGCAGGCCAGAAGCCAGTCTATGCTCCAGAAAGCTGAGCCTCTGCTTACACAGGAGACTGAAGTCCCACCAAGAGTCCCAGAGCAGAAGAGTCGACATGTCCGGGATACAGTGAAAGCCACTGGTCCGATGAATACCCAGGGAAACCACACATTTAACGAGGAAAACAACCACCAAAACCTCCCCATGCAAGCTTTGAAATGAATCACGTTGACATCGCTTCCAAGGACTGAAAGAATCGCAGTAAGAAAGCTACAACAGATTCCCTCGAGACAAATGAGAGCCAGCCTCAGCCTAGCTCTCAGCAAACAGACACTGTAAAATATGGAAATCATCGGACAGAGAAACACAGCTGAAGCGAAAAACGTGTTGGACAGACACAGTGTGCAAGCGGAGATGGCAGGAGATGAAACCTAAACACATAAAGACCTCTGTAGGATGCATCTGGAAACCAGAGAAAAACAGGGAAAATAAACCAGACATCGAGAGCCTTAGCCGCCTGGAGGAGCCTCACCTCCACACCTACATCACCTCATAGCCGCACGTGTAGAGAGAGTTCCAGAAGAAAGTGGGAAGAAGCTGGGGCTCCAAAGTCCCCAAAGGAATGGTGTCTGTCAGTCTCTCAAAGTTGTCCAGAGATGGAAAACCTCAGAGTTCTAAGGATAAACAAAGCCAAACGGGATAAACCAAAACCAATGGACACCAAAAACACAAGAGTAATGCAACTGCCAAAACCAAAGTGAAATAAAACAAAAACAAAACCCAACAAACCCAACCAACCTAAGCAAACACACAAACAAACATCTTTAAACGGCCCGAGATGAATGCAATACCTATAGAGGAAGACTCGCTGAGTGACAGGAGATCTCCAGTCATAAACACCAGAAGTTAGAGGCAAGGTTTTCAAGTGATTAAAAAAAAAAAAAAAAACACTGTCAGCCACAGGTCCTATAGCTGAGAAAATCATTGCTCCAAAATAGAGGGGGTAACAAGGAGGGGTCAGGGAACGGCTCAGTAGGTTAAGGCACTTGCTGCCAAGTCTGGTGACCTATGTTCCATCCTCAAATCCCACACGGAAGGAGGAGACAACTGACTCCTGAGGGTTCTGATTTTCACATGTGTGGCTGGTAGCTTCTGAGTGTGTATGTGCATGACATACAGACTAAGTAAAACTAATAAATTGAATAAAAAAAATGAAGAGGGCCCCGCTGAGATGCATCAGTAGGTAAAACACTTGCTATGCAAGTTTAAGGACCCAAGTTCAAATCCCCAGAACCCATCTGGTGAGATGCGGCAGCATGTGTTTACCATTCCGTCTCTCTTACGGGCAGATAGGAGACAGGGTCAGAGTTCTGGAAGCTTGTGGACCAGTTATCCCGGCTTAGTCCAACACAGAAAGTAAATTCAGTCTCAACAAAACAGGTGAGGACTGACACCCCAAGCTATCTCTGCCTCCATGTGTTCAGTGGGATGTGGGCACCCACACTGACATCAGACACACATAGTGACAGGGCAGAAGACATTTTTCCATGAAGCAAACCCAAGAATTTGTGATTTGCTTGTCTCCGTGTTTAGGAGGAGGGTGGACATGAGATAGATGCCCTATTTGTGGCCGAGTAGCACACAGACATTTGTTCTTGGCACTCTGACCAACTGTGAGTTAGAAACGTTTTTTTTAAGTTAGTGAATAAAATTAGTAACTAACAAATACAAAGAGGAAAAAGAGGGCATCCAAATGGCTCAGTGCTGGGTAGCATCACGACTTGAGTCCCAGTGCTAGGACCAAGGCTTTAGAAAAATTTGTAATCCTAGTCCTGGGGAGGCAGAGACAGGAGGATTCCTGAGGCAGGGATCTTATTGCTCAGTCTGTTCTTTACATATGGTTATATAGTGTCGACAATAAGCCGCAGTGTACTAGAGAGACAGAGGTATAGAAAGTACCATGGCTTCCCAGAACTGGGGGAAGGACTGTGACATAGCCTTTCCCTAACCCTGTGGTAGGGACAACTTTAAAAAAGACTTACTTTATTTTATGTGTATGTGTGTTTTGCCTGCATGTATGTATGGGTACCTTGTGCCCTTACAGGTTAGAAGAGAGTGTTGATTTGTGAAGCACCATGTAGGTGCTGGTAATCAAACTTGGGTCTTCTGCAAGAGCAGCCAGTATGCTGGGGTGCTCTTAACTGCTGGGGATGGGGAAAGACTGGACATAGAGAGAGTGTTGGAGAGACTGGCTCATCGCAGAGCACAAGAGAGAAATAGACGGAGAGAAAGAGCAAGTGAGCGAGAGACTCAACAACAGACAGAAATAGTACTTAAAGAACTGGTGGATGCAGAGAACCGGCATCTGCAGTTTTGTTTGTTTGGTTTTGGTTTTTGGAGATGGTTTCTCTGAGGAACCCTGGCTGTCCTGCAACTAGCTCTGTAATAGGCTTCCTGAGCCTCCTATTCCGCAGGGGAAGGTGAGTGTGCTATCTGCCCGCCCGTTCTGCAGACCCACTACACAGGACAATCAGACGCGATAGGGAGTAGAGGCAAAGCAGGAACTCAGTTTATTACTGTGAATGTCAGCTTATATATGTAAGTGACATCCTGTGATGGGGGGTACCTCTAGCCAATGAGAGGCAGCCAAACCCTCCCTCTGGCTGGAGGGGCTTCTACCTAGTTTTTGCTGTCTCATCCTCATTCAAACTCACGCCAGGCTTTTATCTGTCCTACAGGCCTTGAAGTATAGGCCCTGAACTCGAGCCAGGCTTTTTTCTGTTCTATAGGCCTCAAGGTACAGGCCCTGAGATATTTTTGGCCCAACAGCTCTGTAAACCAGGCTGGCCTTGAACTCAGAGATTTGCCTGTCTCTGCCTCCAGAGCACTGGGATTAAAGGCGGCTGCCATCACCACCCATCTAGCATCTGTAGATCCTGCAGACCTGGACTGCACATCACAGAAACTGCTGCAGATCTACCTAAGTTCCTACACCCAGGGACTTTTTATCTTAGCTTTCTTCATAGTAGAAAAACATTAAAAAGAAGCTGAGATATCTACAAAAGAAAATTGGTCAAATAAATTATACTATAGCCAAACTGCAAAATGCTCTGCCTCTGGTTCAGCCATGCCTTTACTGGTGAAAACAGATTCCTGCATTAAGTCTTAATAATGAAGTGATTCTATGGATGTTATTCCCGGCGCCCTTTGAATGTGGGTAGAGATGTACGAACTCATGAAATGTTCTTGGAGGATGGCCAGCTCGGCTATTCCCTGGGAGGAAGGGAGGTGAAATTGGGTGAAAATCAGGTTTTCAACTTTTTTTATTCATACCTCATTATTATTTGGATATTTATTTTTAAAAATTACGTGTATATGTATGGGTGTGTGTGGAAGGCAGAGGTCAACCTCAAATGTCTTTTCCGGTTTCTGACTACCTTCGATTTTTGAGACAGAGTCACTCACTGAACCTGAAGATGGCCTATGGGGTCAGACTGTTGGATACACAAACATCACCTGTAACATCACCACTGTCCTATATGGGAGTTTGGGGGTTAAATTTGGTTGATCATGATTGTGAAGTCAACATTTTACCGACTGAGCCATCTCTCAGCTCCTATTCCGATGTTTGAAGAGAAAACCCTTGTATAATTTAAAAGTATAAACAGTATCAATGCCAAGAGGGCCACCAGGCACCAGGTGACAGACACAGAGGTGGAGCAATGATAGCCCAGCACCCCACCCCCAAGGTGGGTAGAGCGAAGGATTCATCTTCTGTGGAACAGCAGGGTTTTGAAAACGAAAATGGAGGCCCCAACACAGAGGTCCTGCACCCTGGAGGCTGGAGGAGAGAGGGGCTGTTGAGACTCAAGGCTACTCTACAGTGTTCCAGAGACCCAGTCAAGGTGGGTTTTTCTGTGTGGGCAGTTGAGAGCCTTGCATGCCCAACAAGGGCCCCTGGCTTCAGATCTCATTGCTGTGCCCTAGGGCAGGGGCGCACCCCTACAGGAGATAGTCTTGGAAATCTGCACAGAGCTCCTTCTTGGGTTCCTCCGTTCCCTGTGGCCCGGAGTCCTCAGTTCTACAGCTTAAAGCTGTTTATCACACAAGATGAATTCTCACTTAGCAGATGGAGGAACGGAGGCACAGGGCACATGGTGACAGTCCAACTCTGGGCAGGTGGAGAGAGATGCTGAGCCCTCGTCAGTTGGTCTGATGTGAGTTGCAGTCCTGCATCTCCTCACTGCTGGGCTTGCTCTGCCTGGCCTTTCTCTAGCCTGGCATTGTTGTGTGTGTGAACCCGGAAGCCTGGGTCCCTGCTGAAGTAGATGAACTGCATGGACACCCCTGTAGGAAGGGGACTAAGAGTTTTTTGTTTTTTCTTAATGAGGTGTTTGTTAACTTAAAACATAAGTTTTGGTATAGTATTTTATACAGCAACAGAAAATCAAAACTAGATCTACATGCTTGGCCTGGCCTATAACGCTTGCATGATTTCAGTGATTCTGTATTAGTACCACACCACAATTCACCTACTCACTACGCTGCAGCCAACCTCCCTAAGAGCCCCATACACAAGACCTTTCCTGACCTCACTGCCTGCTCTTCACTGCCCTCTCTACCTGGAACAGTCTTTCTTCCATTTTGGTCATATCACGGCAGGCTTCCATCCTTCCTCAGATCCACCTTAAATATGTCCTCTAGAGAATACTGGGTCGTCTCTAATAAGGTGATCATACACCCTAGTTTTTATTTATGTTAGCTAAGATCCTTTAAAGGACAAAACCTTAAAAAAAAATGTGTTTATCTTTCTTATCCATGCCATTTTAGTTTAAACTCACCAGTGGTCCCTTCAAAGCGGAGTAACTTTAGCGTCTCTGATTTCTGTCCCAACCTCTTTGAAATGTGTTCTATGAACTAAAAATGCCCAGTTTGTGTGGGCAGGAGACATCTTAGTACCTTATGATGATGAGAGAACAGACAGACAAACAGACACAATACTTTAAAAAGGATATTTGGAATTGGCAAGTGTTAAAACACTTGTGAGATGAATGTGAATGAGCCTCTCCAAAGCTCAAAGTCTCTGAGGATCTCGTCTCCTTTTCTGGTCATCCACTAACACTCCACAACAGCGGCATTGCAATGCTGCTGAGAGGAGGCTGTTTGGGAGGCTGGGGAGCAGGGCAGAGGACCAGAGTTCCTTTCCCAGCTTACACCCCAGGACACTCTTGCCTGGATTCAGCACATGTGTGTGCGTGCGTGTATGTGCATGCTATTTCTCTTTTAAAGAACACTAGAGTAGCTCAAGAACACAGAAAACCACTGCCCAGCTACTACTGATCATGTGACATTCATGTGTGCATACTGTGGTCTGATAACAATAATTAATATGCTTTTTATGTATTAGTGATGAAAATCATGCAGAAAACCAAAGTCCTGATGGCTTTTCTTGTATTGTGTCATGGCAGTGTGGTGTATTATGTTATTTTACTTCTTGGATTGGGACAGGATGTCATGGAGCAGTCTAGTCTGGAACTGACCTTGTAGTTAGGATGACCTTGAACTACCTCCACCTCTGAAGAGTACTTGGTCTGGTAGCTGTCCTGGGTTCCCCTTTCCTGGAGACCTACCTGACTTCTGCCTAAGGTCCAGCTGACCCTGAAGCACCCCCTCAGCAGGGCGCATCTAGGGGAAACCAGCTGCAGCTTGTGCTTCAGGCGCGCATGTCTCTCCAGATCTCTGCTGAACCTTCAACCCCACTGCAACAATATTAATCGGTGGGGGACTTTGGGAGGCGCGGAGGTGATGCCTTTAGAACAGAGCTCAGAGGAATGGGTTCAGTCCTTCCCTTAGCCTCATGTGGACAGCCATGTTAGAGAGGAGGCATCCCCTTTCTACCCTCTTGGCACCTCAGTCTTGACTGGCCAAGCAGGGCAAGAGTTCCATTCCTGTGGTTTATAGATGTTGCAAATCAAGGCATTTATTGGAGTACAGAAGGGCGGGCTCCATTTCCCACGCCCGTTTCAACACCCTTGTGTTTGTGGGACTGCGGACTGACACAGGTGTTTCCTGATCATGTCTGATACATCTAGTCACTGGCTTTAGGAATCCCAAGTTTCTGAGGGACTAAGAGGGAAGTTGTGATGAAGCTTCTTCCTCTGAGGCCCCAGATGTAACTCACATGCCCTGGGGTATGTTGGAAAAAGAGCATCTTGGTACAGCATCTCAGTATTGTGAGTGACCACATCTTTTAAATCCATCAAAGTTTACCCTGACCAGAACTGAATACCCTGGGTGCAGAGAAGAGGAGGTCTGTGAAGGCCAAATGTAGAATTTTAGGGCCCAAGTCATAAGGCCACTGAAGCACTCTGCACTGACTTCCTAATTAGTAAATGCCAGTGTTGATAATGCAGAAAGCACCAAGTTTCCTGGCTCTATCATTATCATGGTTACTACTAATGGTTATTAAATGCAAAAAGTCTTTGTCATGGGTCAAATGTGCTGTGGGAGAATGCTCTTGTACATTGTAAAGATTTGTCACTTGTTTTGGTTTAATAAAACGCTGATGATTGGCCAGTAGTCAGGCAGGAATATAGGTAGGGCAACCAGACTAGGAGAATTCTGGGAAGAAGAAAGGCAGTCAGAGTTACCAGCAGAGGAAGCAAAATGAGACTACCTCTCTGAGAAAAGGTACCAAGCCATGTGGCTAAAGAAAGAAAAGAACTATGGGTTAAGTTGTAAGAGCTAGTTAAAAATAAGCCTGAGCCAACAGGCCAAACAGTTTATAATTAATATAAGCCTCTGTGTGTTTGAGAATGAAAGGCTGTGGGGCTGGGCATTATGAAAACTGCAGTCTACACAAATGTGCAATGTCTGCACCATCTCATGTGTTTGTATCCTCGGTCTACTTGGGCAGTACTGTTTTGAGAAGCTGGGAAATGTTTGGCTGTGTAGCCCATCTGGAGTCAGTGAATCCTTAGGAGGCCTGGGAGATAGTCAATGCAGGGAAACCAGTTGCCACACATTCTGCTTGCCAATGCTGCCAGCTGAGCCCACTGCCATGCTGTCCCTGCTTTTGGAAAGCCAAGAGAATGGGCATGAGAAAAGAACTAGAATATCTCGTTATTGGTTGTGACTATCTGTGACCTCACCAGGAGCCACTGTGAGGAGTTGAAGACTCTGTTCACACAGAACGCTGGTTGGGGTGTAGTCTCCTCCTCACACTGCAGAGCAGCTGGTGCCTGGCTGGAGAGCAATTGCTCAGACTTCAGTTCTGACAGACGAGGATAGTGTTCATGTCTCAGAAATGGACATTGGTCCCTTTTGACCTGAACACAATGAGTTTGTTTCTTTCTTCCCTGATTTTGGCTTGTGGGTTTCGATTTATATCTTGAGTTATTGTTTTGGTTTGGGTTTTCATTCTAGTTTTTTAAAATCATTTTTCTATTCTTAACTATTCATTTTTCTTTGACATTTTTATATAACAGAGATGTACGAAAAATGACTACTATGGCAGAAAGGAGGGAGTTTTGTTGACACATTTTTCTTTTCTTTTTTTGATCAAAACTGAGTTAATGTTAATCCAAAGTAGTTTTGGGTGCATCATTAAAACAATAAGCAAGAAAGTAATTAAAACAAAGATTACAAAGATAGCAAAGGATTTAATAAGGAAACCCAGTAATTTGTTTTAATACTTTATACATTAAGCTCTCTTGAGTGTGTTAATTTCTAGGCATACCTTATTTATTTATTGCTGTGGAAGATTTTCAGTGCATTCTGATGCTCCTGAGACTGGCAATAAAGTTTGCTTTGTATCACAGGGCAGAGCCAGCTACTAACTGACCACAATTAGCCATAGAGGTTTTGGACGACGGGACAGACAGAGACAGGAAGTAGTAAAGCAGAACTTGAAGAGTCTTGGTCCTTCTGGACTGATGAATGAGAGAGGAGGTCACTGGTCACTTAGCTGCTTTTTTGATCATTAAGGTTCTTACCTTGATATTTGACTCCTAAGTTTTTATTGATAAAGAATAATTAGACAAATTCTTCATGTGGAGAAATGTTGTGGGATAATCTTTTTGTACACTGTGAAGATGTGTCTTTACCAATGCACCTTCTCCTTGATTTAGTAAAGAACTGAATGGCCGCAACCATCTGAGCCTTGGGTCCACTGGCACCTAGGAGATGGATCACCAGAGACACAGCCACAGCTACCCCATCAGAGGAAAAGATGGGTAGACAAGGTAAGAACACACACAACACCACAAAGAGCAACAAGATACCAACAAAAACTAGTGGCTCTACAACAGCAAGACTTGGACACCCAAATATAGATGAAGCAAAAGAAAATGACCTAAAAAATAAGATAAGCAAATTAAACAGACCTATAACTGCTGAAGAAATAGAAACAGTCACCAAAAATCTCCCAACCAAAAAAAGCCCAGGACCAGATGGTTTCAGTTCAGAATTCTACAAGATTTTCAAAGAAGAACTAATATCAATACTCCTCAAATTGTTTCACACAACAGAAACAGAAGGAACATTTCCAAACTCTTTTTATGAGGCTACAATTAACCTGACACACAAACCACATAAAGACATTGCTAAGATAGAGAATTACAGACCAATCTCACTCATGAACATTGATGCAAAAATACTCAATAAAATATTGGCAAACCGAATCCAAGAACACATCAGAACCATCATCCACCATGATCAAGTTGGCTTCATCTCAGAGATGCAGGGACAGAACATATGAAAATCTATCAATATAATCCACCATATAAACAAACTGAAAGAAAAAGCCCACATGATCATTTCATTAAAATCTGAAAAAGCCTTCAAGAAAATACAACATCTCTTCATGATAAAGGTCTTGGAGAGAGCAGGGATACAAGGAACATACCTAAACATAATAAAGGCAATATACAGCAAGCCAACAGACAACATCAAACTGAATGGAGAGAAACTCACAGCGATCCCACTGAAATCAGGAACAAGACAAGGTTGTCCACTCTCTCCATACCTAGTCAATATAGTTCTTGAGGTTCTAGCTAGAGCAATAAGATAACAAAAGGAGATCAAGGGAATACAAATTAGAAAAGAAGAAGTCATCATACTCTCACTATTTGCTGATGATATGATAGTTTACATAAGCGATCCTAAAAATTCTACCAAGGAACTTCTACAACTCATAAACACCTTCAGTAATATAGTAGGATACCAGATTAACTAAAAAAAAAAAAAAAAAAGTAGCCTTCCTACACAGATGATAAAAGGGCTGAGAAAGAAATCAGAGAAACATCATCCTTCACAATAGCCACAAATAGCATAAAATATCTCGGGGTTAACTCTAACCAAAGAAGTGGAAGACCTGTTGATTAGCACTTTAAATCTTTGAAGAAAGAAACTGAAGAAGACACCAAAAAATGGAAAGATCTCCCATTCTCTTGTGTAGGTAGAATTAACATAGTAAAAATGGCACTCTTACCAAAAGCAATCTACAGATTCAATGCAATGCCCATCAAAATCCCAGTAAAATTCTTAACAGACCTTGAAAGAACAACACTCAACTACATATGGAAAAGCAAAAAACCCAGGATAGCCAAAACAATCCTGTACAATAAAAGAACTTTTGGGGACATCACAATCCCTGACGTCAAACTCTACTACAGAGCTACAGTACTGAAAATAGCCTGGTATTGGCATAAAAACAGACAGGAGGACCAATGGAACCGAATCGAAGATCCAGATATCAATCCACACACCTACAAACACCTGGTTTTTGACAAATAAGTAAAAAATATAAAATGGAAAAAAGAACAACAAATGGTGCTGGCATAACTGGATATCAACATGTAGAAAAATGAAAATAGATCCATATCTATCGCCATGCACAAAACTCAAGTCCAAATGGATCAAAGATCTCAACATAAAGCCAACCACACTGAATCTCATAGAAGAGAAAGTGGGAAGTACACTTGAACGCATTGGCACAGGGAACCACTTCCTAAATAGAACTCCAGCAGCACAGACACTGAGAGAAACAATTAATAAATAAGACCTCCTGAAACTGAGAAGCTTCTGTAAAGCAAAGGACACGGTCAACAAAAAATGGCAGCCTACAGAATGGGTAAAGATCTTCACCAACCCTACATCGGACAGAGGGCTGATCTCCAAAATATACAAAGAACTCAAGAAACTGGTTATCAAAAGAACAAATAATCAAAGAAAAATAATGGAGTACAGACCTAAACAGAGAACTCTCAACAGAGGACTCTAAAATTGCTGAAAGACACTTAAAGAAATGCTAAACATCCATAGTCATCAGAGAAATGCAAATCAAAGCAACTCTGAGATTCATCTTAACACCTGTAAGAATGGCCAAGATCAAAAACACTGATGACAACATATGCTGGAGAGGGTGTGGGGTAAGGGAACACTTCTGCATTGCTGATGGGAGTGCAAGCTGCTACAGCCCCTTTGGATATCAGTGTGGCGATTTCTCAGAAAATTAGGAAACAACCTACCTCAAGACCCAGCAATACCACTTTTGGGTATACACCCAAAAGATGTTTAATTATAACACAAGGACATGTGCTCAACTATGTTCATAGCAGCATTGTTTGTCATGGCCAGAACCTGGAAACAACCTAAATGCCCCTTGACCAAAGAATGGATAAGAAAAATGTGGTACATTTATATAATGAAGTACTATACAGCAGAAAAAATGACATCTTGAAATTTGTGGGTAAATGGATGGATCTAGAAAACATTATATTGAGTGAGGTGACCCAGACCCAGAAAGACAAATATCATATGTACTCACTCATAAGTGGCTTTTAGACATAAAGCAAAGAAAACCAGCCTACAAATCACAATCCCAGAGAACCTAGACAACAATGAGTACCCTAAGAGAGACATACATAGATCTAATCTACATGGGAAGTAGAAAAAGACAAGATCTCCCGAGTAAATTGGGAGCATGGGGACCATGGGAGAGAGTAGAAGGGGAGGGGGGAGGAAAGGAGGAGAGCAGAGAAATGTATACAGCTCAATAAAATCAATTAAAAAAAGATTTGATTCTCTGTGTAAGAATAAAGAGCACATCCTCTCATTAGTGAAAAAATACTGAATGGTCAATAGCCAGGCAGGAAAAGGTTAGGTGGGACTTCCGACAGAGAGAGGGGAAGAGATGAATCTAGGCATGGAAGAGACACCAGAGGACACAGAGAGGAAACAGAAGGTGCAAGATGGAACAGAGGTAAAGAGCCACAGGGCAAAATGTACATAAATATAAATGGGTTAATTTAAGTTATAAGAGTATGTTGGACTGACCTAAGCTATAAACTAAGCTTTCATAATAAGACTTCCTGTCATTTTTGTGGAACTAGTGCCCCCCCCCCCATCATCTGAAATTTATTTACTAAGGTTTTTTGAGACAGGGTTTCACTATGCAACAGCCTTGGCTTCCTGGAAGTTGCTTTGTAGACCAGGCTGATCTCAATATTGGCCTCTCAAGTGCTGGTTAAAGGCGAGTGCAATCACCATCCAGTCTATGCAGACTTTATTGCCTCTATACTTGCTATTTATCTGTTTGAATTTGATTTACCATCTGGTACCCTTCCCTTCCACACTGAAAGACTTTCTTAGTGTTTACTATGAGGCAGGCCACAGGTTTGTTGTTTGTCTGGGAGAACCCTTCTGTTTGCTTCATTACTGACAGGTAGTTCGGCTGGATAGAGAATTCTTGATACCATTTTAGTTTCAGCACTTTGACTATTTCATCTCAATGCCTTCTTGCCCACCCCCGTCCCCAGTGGAATTTAGCCTTGTTTGAATGTTGATCTTTTGTGTTGGTTTTTGTCTTATGGCAGGCTAACTTCGCTGTACCTAGTATTTTTCTGACTTATCTAATTTGGAGTCTGTTGAGATTCTGGAGTTTGTATGCTATGAAAGCTTTCCATTATTGCACCACCTTTCCTTCCTTTCCTTGTTGGAGAACTAAATCTGTGTGTTAGTGAATGCGATGTTCCCATAAATGACATGGTCATTGTTCTCTCAAGCCTCAGCAGCTGTGAGTACCAACATGAGACCACAGAAAACTGAGCTTTTAACAGTAAGCATGTTCTGGAGGTGGGCCTGAGCTCACGAGGGCCAGTTTTCTCTAAGGATATATAAGAAGTTCTCAACTGCCTAGTTTGCCATTGTGCTAGTAGGTGACTGCAGTAGTCACTGGTTTACCGAGCTTAGACATGCGTGAACTGCTTCTTTGGTTTCTTTCCTTCCTTCCGTCTTTTTTTTTTTTTTTTGAGAGAGAGAGAGGATTTCTCTGTGTAGCCCTGGCTATCCTAGAACTACCTCTGTACACCCGGTTGGCCTCAAATGCAGAGATCCATCTGTGTCTGCCTCCTGAGTGCTGTGATTAGAGACCTGTGCCACCACAGCTTAGCGTCTTTGGTCTTCTGCTGGTGTCTTGTCTGAAGTGAATAGATGTCTGTTCAAGTCTTGCCAGAAGCTCACACACTAGCTGGGCCTGATCTGGGGGCAACAGTGATCCTGAACTTTGAACTTCCTGTTCGTACTATGTGGGCCCTTGCTGAAGCTGGAGGGAGTGCACCAACTGGAAGAGGCAGCCAGGAATTAAGTTCACCCATTGTTTCTGGCCCTCTTCTTCCCAACAAACATAAGTAAGTGCTGTTTGTGAACAGCTCTGAAGCTCTCATCCAGGCTTCCTTCCCCAGCTGAGGCCCGAACCCAAGGGCCTTATGCTTGCTAGTACTCTCCCACTGAACTAAGTGCCCAACCTTTGCTCTAGCATTTTTATAGTTCTCCTTAACCAATGTTTAAGTTAGTAGGAACCTAAAAATTTTAAAATAGTATATACTCTTTGGTTGAGGAGGGAAATGGGACTAAGAAACTAAATTATTTTCTAAAACAGAAGAAAAACACACAAGGAAAATTAATACTGCCTTAGACTTGCAGAAAGGTTAAACGAGAGCCAGCTGAGATGAGCATGCTGCTATACAAATAGACTCATTTTCAGGAATGTAGGCTCTTGGAGGTTTATTCACTAAAACCCAAACAGAACAGACCCATCCCCGACAGGACCGTACCCTCACAGCAGCAGCAATCACAAGGCACGTATGAAATAGAAACATTCAAAATGTCACAGATCACTTAAACAGATGCCGATCCACCGCTAACATGGACGCACATCATAAAATGACATTTAAATGACCTGATTCCTCTGCCTGTGCAACAAGAAAAGGAATGAAGGCCTTCCACGCACAGGCTCCGTGGCACATACCATGAGCCTTTACACCACTCAGCATGTTCGCCAAGGAGAACAACAGCCAGTGTGCGGCTCGGAAGTCACTTTCAGAGCATCCCTGTTTTTCTGAGGCATCTAGAATTTATAGGATGAAAGAAGTTCTTATTTTTCTTAGCTTAGGAAAAGCCCATGGTTCTGTGCTTCTGGACAAAACCATCATGAAACAGACATCTGACATATTCAAAAATGCTCAGGGCATGATTCATATTTGGGGACCAGAATAACCCTCTTCCCAAAACTGACGAGAGAATATTAAAAATATAAAGTCAATTACACAAAAATAAACAAATGTTCAATTCAGATTATTGCTTAGGAAGCACTATGAATATTTGCAGTTAGTGAAGCTCAGAAACGATAACATCAATAACTAGTGCATAGGAGGTTCTGGAATTCAAATACACTATATGAAATTTCTAACTCGCAGGAAGTGTTCTCTGCAAGCAGTCACCACTGAGCTTACGTGAGGGACTTGGGAAGATTCAGCGGACTCCCTCTCCCACAGTAACTGTGGTACACACAGAGTTCCTCTTAGCTGCTATGTCCTCTGCTATGAAATATGGAGGAGTGCTTATCAAATCATTACCACAGGCAGGAGAAGGAAAACTGAAGCTACAGTTTAAACACATATACATGACAGAGAGTAAAGTATCCAAACAGACCAAATGGCACAATGTACAGTTATACGTTGTCATATGTCTTCCTCTAAAGTCAGCTCCTGCATTATAAACAAATCCATCCATTGATTAAGGCTGTGTTCTCAAGCCACAGCTGTACCACGGGAGAGCAATCCACTCCCTGGCAAACCGGAGGTCTCCAAGCAGTTCTGCCTGCAGGCGATGTGGCAGGAAGCATGGGGCTGCAGCCTACAGCAGCACAGCCTGGGCAGCCTCTCTGATGGTGGACGCAGCCCTCTCTAGCTCTTCCTCTGTCTGCTCCACTGTGACCACAACCCTGATGCTGAGAAAGACAAAACACAGTGAGGTGGGGTCACACGCCAGTGCTGGAGAAGCCCACCCATGGTCCTTCCACATGCTGCTGCTTTCCTTCCGTGCAGCAGCAGCAGCAGCAGCAGCAGCAGCAGCAAGCAACTGTGAGAGGTATCTGTGGCCGTGGGCAGAAGCTATGCCTCCTGGCCGCCCCCTCATCTGCAACTACTCCGAGGGTTTGTACTGTTTCCCAGCCTCCATGGGAAAGTCCTCTGAACAACCTAACACTCTAAGCAGTCCTGCCCCAAAGCAAGAAGTCAGCATTTCTCACACCAGTGACTGCCTGGTTGCTCCTGTTTAATGATTCAGCTGGAAACATGAATGCCTACATCAGAGAGCAAAGCAGACATGTTCAAGTTCCTTAGGAAACAGAAGCTGATGAGGAAACGCTCCTGTCCTCTGCCAACACTGGCTTTAAGCACCAGGTATGGCCACCAAGGACACAGAACAAGTGTGTCTCCTGTCTTAGCCCTATGTTCTGACAAGGAAGCACAGAAGCACAGGGAAAGTGGGCACAGACAGGACAGAATTGGAACTTTAACCCTTTTGGAGCAGTTCTTGAGTGAGCTCAGTCCCGATGGAGTCTTCTGCATGTGAGACCCCTCCACCCAGTAGGGAGTCTGTGCCCAGGTCCATGGCATCTTATTCTCTGTGCTCCAGGCTGTACCTGGAGGTCTTCAACCACTGCACACCCAAGTCAATTAGTGTCTCATCTGCTGAAGATCATGGTGCCCACCAGGGTCCTCTTGAGCAGATACTGTTTGGCCCAGGGTGGGACGACATGCCAACAAACCCTCTACAAATCTCATCCAGCTAACACACTCAGCCAAAGCACTGTAAGGCCTATGAGCTCAGGGCATTAGCCCGCAGCGTGGAAATGTCACATACAACAACCCGACTTTATATGTCAAGCTATGAGACCCCTATTAACATAAGCAATCAAAGCTTATGGGAGAGCAAATCTGAGGGGAAACCACCAGAAGCTAGGGACTGTCTGCATTGACTCTCCGAGGTTAGGGTGTCACCTATTCTAGGAAGTCTCAGCATCATGCCAGAATCCTCTGTGACCTCTGGTGGTCAGGGTGTGCACTTCTCTGAACAGTGTAGGCACTTTGAGGTCACACTTGTGTCTCAACAGCCTATGTGCGGATCCCCATCTCCCCCTTGCTTTGCAGTCCTGAAGTAGCTTTGGGGTCCACAGCATGATGCATCCAGACTCCCACCAGGGCAGCTAGGAAGGTGACCACATGCAGGCTGCTCCCTCCCTCAAGAGTGTCTCCATAGCACAAGTTAGGGTTGGACTCCAGCTGTTATTAGCTGCCGAGAGTCTGTCATCAGTTTACTCTTGGGTCTCCAGATGACCCTTCCAGTCACCTAGGAGGACACTCGGTCCTGAGATGCTCTTCAGGGAAAATGAAAACCATCTAGTTGAGAGCAAACCCATGAATGTGCTGTACTTTAAGGACATTCTTATCCTGCAATAGTCTGTAATGTTTCCCAACACATCTGTGCTTTAACTTTAACCAACCTTGGAGGAGGAAGGCACTTCTCGTCCTTGTCCAAGTAGCGTGCCTGAGTCAACGCGATACCCTTGTTCATGCACTGCAGGGAGAAAGGGATATTAACAATCCAGACTTAGACCACAATGCAGAGATCTACACTGCCTTCAAAAGTACCGGCCATTCATAGTTCCATGCATAGTTCTAGGGGACAAAGCATAAATGCCCACCCCCCCGACTCTCAAGGTGAATCCTTCCTTTGGACTCAGACTTTCCTGTGATGGTGGATGTGCTGGGCTATGGAGCCTGGTAGCTACAGACCTTGTGTGATGTCTGAACACTTGGGAGAAAAGACTAGGCTCCATAGAACTGCAAATTTGATTCTAGATTCTACACACTTTGACCCATTTTTCAGCTACACAGACATAGAAGCTGGAGACACCATTTCACACATAGCAGAGTGAGCACACAGGAAGGCCAGGAGCAAAGCCCTGTGTGCAGACAGTGTTGGCAAGACTGCCTCGGCGTAGGAGCACAGCCACATTGAGACTGTCCATGGTTCCTCTTGGCAAAGTGCTCCCAGGCCCCAAGAGTCTGGCACTGAAAACGACTGTTCTGAGCTGTCCTATGCATTAGGCACCACTGATTACCTGTCTAACTGAAAAGATCTCCACTGGACACAGGAAGCCCAGACCCTTGAGCGAGGCAGCAGTTTGTACAGACAGAGTTCCTTTTGGGTGATGGCAAGTTCTGGAATTAGACAGCGAGAGCTGCAG
>PVIU01006124.1:0-105006 GCA_004026605.1 Ondatra zibethicus | reverse complement strand
CAAAATATTGCAGGCATTGTTGGATTCCAGTCATGGCAATGTTTGCCACTGCAGTCGGGTAATGTTCGATGGACTTAGCTGGTGAGATTTTGGAATAACGTCTTGGCGAAGAGGTTGAAATGACCACACCTGTGAGCATCTCTAGTGATGTGGAACAGCTGCAGCAGCTAGAACCTTCTGAGCAAAGGTGATGGTTAGCACCTGGTCCCCCCAGCTACTGGGTAGAAGATTCATGCCTACCCCCGGGTGCATACACCTCTGTTCCTTTCTCTTCTCCCTCTTTCTTATCCTGGTCCTTTCCATCTGCTCTATGAGTGTCCTTACCTCTTCCTCCGAGTCTGTAGACTCTAGGTTTTCTGTATCAGAAAGATCAGGGTATAATTTTTCCTTTCTATCTTTTCCCTTTTCACTGCTTGCCTGTTCAGATCTCTCCTCCTGCAACATCTCTAAAGCCGCCTGTCCACTTTCCACTGCCTCACTGCAGCGTTGGTCTTCGAGACAGCCTCTGACTAGTTTCCAAACAGGTCTCACCCCGGCCTTGAGCATTCCCTGCTCAAAGGCAAAATCTAAATCTCTCCCCAGCTTTTCCCATGACGATACTATGAGGTTCCCGGAAACGGCAAACCATGGGGCAACTGTATCACACTCCTGTAAAAATCTTTCCAGCGTGTTCCTTTTGATTTCTAAATTCTTTGAATGAAGCAGCTCATTAAGAGCCAAAAAAATTGGGTGCAATGGAGAAGCGCCCATAACTGACCTAGCAACCTTTTACGTTTAAACTTTTACTTTCGGTTCGCACAGCAGCGAGCCTTCCCCGCTCTCTCTAACTACAAGGAGGAGCAATTTTCCCGCTCTTGTCGCGGATTCCCACCTTACCTGGGAACTTACCAGTGCACTGCCCTGACTGCAGAAAGTTCTGAGTATTTGTTAAGCGGTAGGAGAGAGGTCCCCGTATGGGCCATCACTTGTTGCGGCCGCCTCGACCAGCAAGGAAGACGCAACACCGAACCCTTCTTTCTGCAGTTTATTCAGGAACCTTGAACAATCTTCTGACTCTCTCTCACTCTCTCTCTCTCTCACTCACTCACTCACTCACTCACTCACTCACTCACTCACTCACTCACTCACTCTCTCACACACACACTCCCCTGGGGGAAGCCCGCCTGCAGCTTAAGTAGCCTCTGGGTAGCCAACCTCGGCACGCCACGTGGGCACTACAGATAGGTCCAGGTACGCTGAAGCAAGCCAGATCTTTAGCCTTAGCCAAATATGGAGTTGTTTACCACAGAGAGCACTCGCCATCGGGGAGGTGGAGGGCGGAAGCCGGCGCCATCTTTAAGGCGCGGCTACACGCAGCTCTCTACACATATCTGTACATAGTGGCCTCAGTATTGTATCAGTCAATAATATAAAATGTGTTAAAAATAAATAAAATAAAAAATACATTGTTGGAAACATTAAGTGGGCATTTCTAACAGGCAGAGGAACCTCAACTATAGGTCTCGTAAGCTATGGGAGCATTCTTAGCCCTTCCATTGGTGAAGAATGGAGTTGTGTGAAGTTAATATATTCCAAAGGTTTTTATCTGTTTAATCAGGATGCTAGGTCTGATGCAGAGGTGGGCAAGGGACGCATTTTTTTTTTAAGATTTTATTTATTTTTATGTATACAGTGTTCTGCCTGCATGTACGCCTGCAGGCCAGAGAGGGCACCAGATCTCATTTCGGATGGTTGTGAACCTCCATGTGGTTGCTGGGAATTGAACTCTGGACCTCTGGCAGAGCAGCCAGTGCTCTTAGCCGATGAGCCATCTGTCCAGCCCCAAGGGAAGGATCTTTAGGGGGTTAAAAACAGTCCAGAATAGGTCAAGCCGTGGTGGCACACACCTTTAATCCTAGCACTCAGGAGGCAGAGGCAGGTGGATGTCTGAGTTCCTGGTCTACAGAGTGAGCCCAGGACAACCAGCCAGAAAACCAAAAGCCCCAAGGAAACTATAATTAGGCTCGGGGCAGCTTTCCGAATTCCCCTTAGTCTTTTAGGTTCCCGTCAGCTGACCAGACCGTGCAGCCACTTCTTTCCAGACATTCTCATTTATCAAACCCTTACTAAGGGATCTTATTCCAAACTCAAAAAGAAATGAGTTACTAAACGACAAAAAGACAGGAAAGAAATTTGGCTCTAAATTCCTGGTAGGAAGGAGGATATTGTAAAGAGACTCTCCTGCCTTTCCCTTTTCTTATGAGGCTCTTGAAACAATAGAACCCTAAGAAACTGGAATTTCCCTCATGAATGTGGCACGAGGAAAGATGATGGCCCTGGACACAGCCTGAGGAGGAGCTTGTCCTGGGCAAAATGACTTACAAGCTCTCAAGAATACCTTCAAGAGAGCCCGGCTTCACAGCCGCCCGAGTCAATGGTTGCGGATGGGCAAGTACACTGTGAGAGCCTGCTCTGTTGTCTATACCTTTGCCTTCTATTTACGCTTCATTTAAAGTTCCTGGACAGTGAAACCCACAAAAGTGGATTGAATGTTTAGAACATCAGAGATTATGGAGTTTGAAATGTCGCAGTCAAACATCTTGGGCTTTCTTGGCCCATTGACTGGCCACTTTCCCCCACTTTTGTGTGTAACTTGACAGCTTTCTAGACTGTACGAACGGACCTCCTGGATTCTACAGACCAAAACGTGGAGAAAACCACAGATAACATATGCCTAAAACAGCGAATTCCCACTTCTCTGCAACCTGCCTACCCAATTTACTTGTGACAAATATTCCCCCCCAAAAGTAGGTAGTAAACAAATGGCAAATATTCCATGAATCTCCCCCATTTTGTAAAACTTTTATGCAAAACTTTTAATCTTCCCCCACCCTACATAATTTTTTATGCAAAATTTAAATCTCTTCTATCTGGCAAATTATTTGTTTAAGCAAAGCTTCCCTCTTAGAACTTAGGTCATTTAGGTTTCTGTCCGCTGATCAGCCTATGCAGGCTGCTTCTTTCCATGATCCATGATGTCCTGGTGGGACTGACTTCCCTCGTCCCCTTCCCTTCATTTTCTTTCCACAGATCTTTTGAAAACTAGCCAATCATGAGACCCTGTAAGGTTGGCCCTCACACAATGGAGAAAAGATAGACACCACCTGCCTTAGAGTAATGAGGCGAACGCCATGCCTCTGGGTGCTTGTTAGCCCGGTTTGGGTTGAGCAACCTTTTGGTAAAAAGTAAATTGCCTTGCTGTGTGACTTACCCTCTCTCTGTGTTTGGCACTGATAATATCGGCTCCAAGCACACTCACTGATGCATCTGGAAAGTGAACTGATTTATAAGCTCCTTGTTCCATGATGCTAAAAATGTCATGAAACGGGACCATTTTGGAGTAAGATGTTTAAAGTCCGGTTTTGGACCATGATCACCCATATCTGGCTCCAGAACAAGCTATCTTTTATCCCCATTGAGGTGAGAGCTGTTGCTTTTCCCATTGTCAGTTATGGTGCCTGACATGCCCTCCACCCCAGGATAATCTACTTTTCACCGGAACAGAGTCCCAGATTGGATCTGGCAATAACATGGACCCCTTTTGCCCAACCATCTGGCATCATCTGCTTGAGTGGATGTTGATGAACTGGTTCTGGGACTTAGACCTCTTTTGATTTGGTTGACGTTCTGTTAACTTATTCTGAGCTGGTTATCTAGAATTGCTATTGGAATTACTAAGAGTCAGAGCCTGGGCCATGACATTCCAAATTGACATTCCAATTGGGCCAATGAAACAAACAAATAATAATATAAAAATAAAACAGCAAAACCCAAAAACAAGTAAGAGGGGTTTATTCAATGTGACCACATTTGAAAGAGGTACAAAATAATTTAGCAACACTTTATTAACCCCCCAATCCATCTTTGGGGTCCCAACATAGGTAAGGTTTAAACAGAAGGTGAGAGGTACACATAACAGCCATGGTGTGATCCTGTCCATTACTGAACCATTACTGTTTGGGTTCATTCTCTTCCTATGATATGGCCTGGCAAGTTGTTAGAACTGTGTGAAATCTCTCTCTAGTAAAAAAAAAAAATCAACCTCTGGCTAGCACCAAGCTTCCAGTGTTTTCCTTCTCCCATCATGATATTGCTGGGGAAGTTCTAATTCCTGTGCTCCATTGTTTTAACAGTCTGAGAAGCCAGCGGAAGGCCCACAAATGCCTCTTTAGAGTGCCCTGTTTCCTACCAGCCCAGTTATACTTCCCCGGTCTTCGTTGGAACATCTCAGTGTTGGGCTGGAATATGCCTGGCTTAGTTATTAGTTTTATACTGCCGTGATGAGATGCCATAACCAGAACAACGTATGGAAGAAAGAGTTTATGGAAGGGGGCTACAGTTTGAGAGGGTGAGTCAATGACCATCATGGTGGGGAGCATGGCGGCAGGCGTGGTGCTGTGGCAGTAGCTGAAGTTTATTTCTTGACTTCAAGCATGAGGCAGAGGGAGTTAACTGGAAATGGCCTGGATTTTTGCAATCTCAAAGCCTCCAACAAGGCCACACCTCTTAATCCTTCCTAAACAAATACACAAATGGGCAGCAAGAATTCAATTCGTGAGTCTGTGGGGGCCATTGTCACTCAAACCCACCACAATGACTGTGTCTGGAGCAAATATTATAAACTGAATCCAAGTAGATGACATTAGGCTAATGTCAGGTAACCTTACAGAAGAACCATTTCTCTATAATTACCTGTGTTCAGTTACTCTTGGAAGGGCTGGCATAAGCAAACCCATCTTGCTGATTTGAGACAGGGTCCTACCATAAAGCCTATGCTAGAGTCTAACTTAAAGTTCTCCTGCTTCAGTTTCCCAAGTGCTGGGATTACAAGCAAGTGCTACCATGCCCAGTTTGACTTCATTTCAAGTAACGCTTTCCTCTTGTTTCTGAACAATGTTCTCTAAAGACGTTGGTAATTAACCATCTGGCAGACTGTTCTCTATTGTCCCTTGCTCTCAGGACAAGATTTGTCTACAGTATTATTTGACTTCACATGGGTGTGTTGTGTAGGAGGGTGGCCATTGACAGGTAAGGAGCTAATGCTAATGAAGTCTTTATGGCCAGTTCAAAGCCACTAAGATATAGAAGGAGTGGCACGCATGCTGTGGGCATTTTCCTACATCAAGCTATTTGTTCAGGTTCCTTTGTCAGTAGGTAAACACCTGTGAAATACTAACAATGATTAATTATATGGTCTTGTAAAAACACAGCTATGAAAAACAAATACTTTTGCAGAATGTTAACTGATCATAGTTACAGAGTTTTGTAAAATAAACCAACAAGAAGGAAACTAATTTGAAAATGAAGTATTTCTTTCTAGGCTTAGCAATGTCTAAAGCTACTCACTTAGTAGGAGGTACTGATTTAGGCACACAGTTTTAGAGCCTGTCTAATTGTCTTTGTTAAAGAGAATACTCCTAGTACAATTTGGAATACACAACCTTAAAACTTGGAGAACGTTTGTATCGTTATCATTTCTATTTTAGAGGACACCATCTTGGTAAAGAGTTTTTCTAATCTTTGTGTCTTTAAGGCTTAAACCTAGAAAAGAACTAGCTATAGTTAGCACTATTGCATAGGAGAACTACACTAAATTATTACAAATTGAAAGCTTACAAAATCAGGTGATTAATCACCTTGTAATTTCTATTGTAATTGCCTTGCGATTTCTATAATTTCAAAATTATACTCACATTGAGATGAGAACGCAAGACACACAACAAGCACACTTCTGAACATCAGGTCAAAGTGGCCAAAGTGCTGTGCTGGAAGTGGATAGCATGAAGCGGGTCTTTATAAGAAAACTCTGGGTTTTCTTTTAGCAAGATGTCTCATCCATGCACAAAGCATCGTTTCCCGTTACCAGAAATTATTTCTTCACAAGAGACTGGGACAGAAAGGGAAAAAGAATACACTATTCCCTTTCCAAAGCACAACTGATAGATTTAAGAGAAACTTCAGATTTTTGAACTCAAAATAAAAAATGGGGAGAGTGAAGATAAAGCTTATTTTTTGATAATGTTTTGTTCTTTAAAATATTAGCTTATTGTCGCTGCTGTTGGCTGGCTCCCAGAGGCTGAAGGTAAGTCGCTATTGCTAAAGGTACCATGCACTTTGGACACAAGATATGGGGTACCTACGCTGGATCTGACTCGAAATCTTCCTGTCTCAGGGCTAGCTTTCATAGTACCTTAAGTTTCTATTCATGTGTCCAAGGGAGGGAAATGACTAAGTCTTATTTAGCTAGAACAACTATGAGCCACGGTGGCAACCCACATGGCGCAACAACCCCAAGGGTGCAATGGTAGCATTCGTATGTTGGCGGTAACCAATAGCGGTCTATTTAAATCTAAGGCTCACTCAAGAGGAGGGAAATCATGCTTGGTACTGGAAAGCGAGGCTAATCAACTACTTAGAGTTAGTAGGTCATGGGCCTCAGAGGAGAAACTATTACTGTCACTGTACTAAACCAACACGATTTCCAACTGCATTCTGAGTACTCATCTTTATAGCAACAGATAAGTAGAGCTCTGTCTTCATCAGAGAACGGTCTCTTTGAAACAGCTAGAGACGGTGACAGAAAAAGACAACAAGTCAAAATGCAGAGAATAAGTGGCCATGAGGCTCCTGGGTGATCCATCTACAATACAACTGCTGCACCTAAAGCTCAGGGAACACCGTGGAAGAGGGGTCAAAGAACTGTAAGAGAATCAGGAAATACACTGTGAGATTCTTTCTCCTAGAAATGACAGGGATGTTTCACCAATGATGTTGCAATAACATGGCTGCCTAATAAAACCTAAAGAAGAAGAATACCAGTCAATATGCTACCAGGGAAGGGGGATATCTCATGGGGCCTCACCCACAGACAAAGGATTACAGGCAACCAAGGACTGTTTAATGGAAGAGTCTTCCCCAGGGATGAGCTCCCCGCAATTGCTTATCCAATACCAAGTTGTCAACCCTGAAATCATACACACGTAAGTAATGTGTATGTGTGTGTATACATATGATATAATTGGCATATATACACATATATCAATTAAATAAGAAGAGGCAAAGATTTTGAGAGTAAACAAGGGAGTAGTAAATGGGAGAGACTGGAGGGGAGAAAGGGAATGGGAAAGTAGCCTAAATATATTTCAATAAAAATAAACAAAATATTATAGCATATCCTAGTTTGTTTTCCTGTTGCTTCGATTCCATACCCAGCAGAAGCAACTTAAAGAAGAGTGATTTTACCTTGGGCTCATTGCTGAGTGCAGTCTATTGTGATGGGGAAATCAAAGAGCTTGAAGAAGCTGTCTACACTGTATCCAAAGTCAGGAAGAAAAGAGAAAGGCATGCTAGTGTTTACCTAGATTTTGCCTTTAATTAAAATAAGTTAACCACATTGTTTCTTCTTCTTCTTCTTCTTCTTCTTCTTCTTCTTCTTCTTCTTCTTCTTCTTCTTCTTCTTCTTCTTCTTCATTTTTTTCCTCCTCCTCTTCTTCCTCTTTGTCATCTGTTCCCCTACCCCCAATCAAGGTTAATTTATGCTGTTCACATATTCTTGGACATGTGGCCTTCCCCTGGCATGTCCTCAACTTGCCAAGGGCTACATCCTTAAAACGAATGGATCTAATTACTTTTCCTAGCACCAACCATTCCTAGTAACTAACTCCTTGGCTAGGGTTGGAACGTTGTTGCCGGCTCCCCTATTCAGGCGGCATTCGTGCATGCTGTCACAGCGTCTGTGAGTTCATATGTACAGCTGCCCTGCGGTGTCCGGAAGACACAGTTTCCTTGTGAGCATCTACACCTTTGGCTCTCACATTCTTTCCACCCTTTCTTCCACAACAATCCCTAAGCTTTTGGAGGAGGGACCCTCCAAATGACGTCCCCTTCAGGGTTGAACATTCTTCAGTCCCTTATTCCCTGCACTATGGCCAGTTGGGGGTCTCTTTGATGTTCATTATCTACTGTAAGCAGTAGCTTCTCTGCTGAGGGCAGAGAGGTGCCTTAATCTGTGGGTATAATAATGAGCCATTAGGAGTTGGTTTATTATTATATCGATTCAGCAGAATTATAGAATGGATTTCCTTCCGGAGCCTATGACCTTTCTAGCCATAGGTTCTTGGTCCAATAAAGGTGACAGGAATGGATTTCTTCATGTGGAGTGGGCCTTAAATCCAATCAAAAGTTAGTTGGCTATTTTCTCGCTATTTGGGCAACTATTGCACCAGCAGGTATGTCTTGCAGGACAGTCATTATTGCAGCTTAAAGGGTCCACAGCTGGGTATAATGAATACTTACTTTTACTTTTGTCTTTTTGTTGTATGCTTAGAATCATCTAGCACTATGCAATCTAACTAGTAGGGATGAAGCTTCCAGTTGGCACCCTGTTCTAGGACTTGAGTATGTGTGTCTTCAGCACTACTTAGGGGGTCTTACTGTCAAGCTCTGAAGTGTTGGCAATATTCTGTAATATTTTGAAGTCTTTGAGACCTCATTGGCCAACAATTTCAAAATAAGTCATCCAATCCTGGAAGTATGCATTTTATTTGCTAGTGTATGCTGTCTGCTGTCTAGGGGGGGCATTGTTGCTCCATTATAGGATAAAGATAATTACATTTTAACTCTTTAAAAAACGTTTATTTTTCTCTCATAAAACATCCTGACTACAGCTTCCCCCCCCTCTACTTATCCTTCTCCCCTCTTCCCCACTTCTTCTCTGCTGGCTGTTATGGTGGTGCTTACTAGTAGGGGTAAGGCTTGCTGAAGGAGGTGGAGGCAGGAGGATCACGAGTTCAAAACCAGCCTGGGCTACTAATTTTAACTCTTTTTAACTATGTATATAGATGTATTTTAGGAAGGCTCCTCAGTAGTAGGTTTCCCTGTGACTTTTTTGAAAAGTCTTGAATGATTATAGGCCAATATTTTAATGAAGATAGATACAAAGATTCTCAATACAATGTTTGCAAAACAAACTCAAGAACACATCACATATATCCATCATTATTAAGCCAGAGTCCTCCTAGGACACAGGGATGGCTCACTCTTTGTAAACAAACGTGTTATGCTGAGAATGGTGAACTCTCTCAAGATTGATTGATTTCACCCCTGCCTCCTGCACATGGTTACCAGCTAGAAGGGGAAATACGTAAAACATTCTCATTGATCCCAATGACATCTTTGTATCCCTTGAAAGGCGCGGCTTCTATAATCAAGAAGGCACTGACTGGAAAGTCCTGTTGGTATTGTAGAGCAGCTATGAGAAAGCTCTAGAGCCATGGTTCTCAACCTATGGGCCGCGACCCTTCAGACTTTTCATAGGGGTCACGCATCAGATAGCCCGCACATCAAATATTTACATTAGGATCTATAACAATAGCAGAATCACAGTTATGAAGTAGCAACAAAAACAGTTTTATGACTAGAGGTCACCACTGCATGAATATGAAGAATTGTATTAAAGGGTCACAGCATTAGGAAGGTTGAGAACCATGGCCTTAGAGGGTAAGTACAGCCTCAGGAAGAGAACTTGGTGAGTGTGAAGGCTAGGCAAGGGACTGGGGAAACACTGGCTTTGAAAAATATGTTTGACAGTCAAATATACCCAAACTCACTCCCTGCTTCACTTCGGATCTCAGGGACTGTTCACTGCTAGAAGCACGTAAGATTCCTAACTTACGCTGAATCAGATACGGCAATGAAACAGTGCGCAGCATTTGCTATTTACTTAAACTGGGTGACTATCTCTTCAGGGACTGTAGACAAAAGGTTGTGATTCTCCACCAGGTGCCCCAGTGGGCTCTATCGCAGGTGAAACAAGAGGCCAAGAGAGTCCTTTTACGGCTGGAGAATCCGTGATCCTCCAACACTCCCCTCAAAAGGTCCCATTGTGTCACCTTCCTGAGACATCACGCTCTGGGAACTGTTTCTCTGCGTGCCTGCCATCATGAATGGCGAACTTGTCTCTTAGTGGTGTGGTTTCTGGGGAAGCTGGAAGGGCCTGCTAGTGAAAGTGGGAGCAGAGACCTTAGGAAACCGCTGAAGAAAGCTGTGATTTCTCGAAGCTACTCACGAAGGCCGAACTGTGACAAAATGTGAGCCATGGCTCAGGGTGGTGAGTCAGGACTTTGCAAGGTTGAACACTATCATGATTCTTCAATCGTACCACTTCATTAGAATTTTTTTGTTCCAAATAACTTTATTTTCATCCCATTCATATTTCCTGAGATTTTTATTTAAACGAATGGCTTGTTAGTTCCTCTCCTAACCCCCCAGCCTTTAGCTGAATGTACCTTAAAGCCAGAGAGGACTCTCTGCAAGTTCGGGGTTTCTGGTGCCTTAGTGTCGTGTTCCTTAAAAACAGAAAGTCATAGCATGACATTTCTATGTATTAAACGTGGGGACTAGAATTCTTGTTTGCTGGGAGACAAAATCATGGGACTGTGCATTAAGGAAGTTTTTAAATGCTTCTTATTTGTACAGAAAGGGTTGTTGTCCCAGGAGTAGAATACTGAGTAAAAGAGAACTCAAGAGGTCTGATTATTCACAAGGAGAAAATCTTGACAGCATGATCACTGGACTAAGGGCAATAAACAAAGCTTTACATTTCCATAAAAACTTATAGAAAAATGAATTTTTCATTACTTTCAAAAATTCTCATTTGGATTTTTTTCTTATTTAGTCACCAAAAATATTTGAAGAAGCAGTTTTTAATTATCCTTTAATGGCCGTTGCTACTTCTTTAAATACAAATGAAATTCTGGCGCCCTCTCATGGTCAGAAATTTTCAGTATTCTTTTATGTGTACTGGCAATATTTCTTCAGGTGAGCTGTTTTCTGACCAGTGAAGAGTGAAGAGGGCTTGCCTAAAGGTACCAAAATAAAATAAAATAAAATAAAATAAAATAAAATAAAATAAAAATCCAGTATCCATACCACAATGTCTTTTATACCAGAAACACCTATGGGTGTCAGAAGTCCCTTGAGGTACTACATTGACCTTTATCAGGAGAACTAAATTAAGGAACAATATACATAAAACCCAAACCAAAGCAAAACCTCTGAGAGTCGTGTTGTTTATAATGCTCCTAGATAGTATTTTGACCCAGTAAGCCTGGATGTGGGACTTCTAAAATCTTGCATTAAAACAAGCAGGCTGTAGCATTAACAGTGGCTGTGAAGCTACAAATCTGGGCCCCACTCGGGCTCAAGCTTTTTGGCAAGAAGGAAACACCCAAGTTTTAGCTCCCTGTGTACACCAGGTTGGTAACAATCCCATCACCCTCCATAGTGCTGTTACGGTGGGAAACGTGACCCTCAAATTGGCAGCACAGGACATTACCAATAAAGTGACACTTACTGAAGAGTCTATTTAACGACTGAATATTTACCAGACTTCAGTGTAAAATTCTCTCAAACTAAATGGACTGGCTTTCCCAGCGTGAAACCCAATTTCTGCATCATTTCCTGACTCTTAAAACCCAAGGCCCCTCATGATGACGCCACATTCGGTTCTCGTTCATTCATTTTATTTTTACAGCACTGCAAAATGAGGAAACACCTGACGTGTGATGACTTTGCACAGTGGAAACCACCTTGACCGTGTCTGACGTCACAGGGACTGGGGGTGGGGTTGGGGGTGGGGAGGTGGGTGAGCAGGTGCTTCTGGAGGGTGACCCACCCTCTCCCAGAAGGATCCTCGGAAATGGTTTTCGGTGTGGTGAGAGGAAAGAAAAACCAACCTGTCAATCATTTAAATGACTTCACAACAGGACATAATTTACATAGTAACTCTTTTATACTAGTATAAAAATAGTGCCCGAAACTATATATTTGTTCAGATATATTGAAAAGGCGTAAGAATACAGGTAACAACAGTGTCGCGTGATGGTTCATTAGGGTTCTCAAACAGCAATAGAAATTCCTATTTTCAGCTATTTACACCAGTTTCAGCAACATTCAAGACATGTCTACACAGGCTTGTTGGTAAGAATGAGGAGGGGTGAGGTAAGCTTTAATACTTCCTTCTTTGTTTTCCGTGAGAGGGCAGAAGGGGTCCATGAGAACTCTGACCCCTCTCTCCCTGGTTGAAATATGGAAACGTGATCTACATCATGGAAGATAGGACGTCTTACACACGGTGTTCTTCAAGCTAACAGCAAGTCAGCAGATCCGTGCTGACAGGAAGACAGGATGTTCACAGACATAACTAGGAAACTTTGGATAAAAGTGCATAGTGTGTACATTACAGCTGACTAGGAAAGTGATGGGGCGCCCTCTACGTCTGCATGTGAAGCTGGCAGAGTGAGAAACGATGCTCCTAGTCATTTTCTGAACAGCCCGTGAGCTCCATGGAGTCACTGCTCTGTCTCGGCTGCTGGGCGCAGTCCCTAACATATGGAGAGGATTTAGTAAAAGGTGGGCTGCTTCACGGTTGATGCCGAGTAAATAAGTTCTGCCACCGTATTCGAAACTGCTGTTTACAGGCGAGCAAGGGACCACTTTGTCTTTTCTCATCTTAATTAGGGTTAAGGAAAAGGCCTCACTGCTTATGTGCTATGGATGAGGAGTGTAATCTAGAGAAAAACACAGGAAATTTGGAAATGCAATAGGTGCCAAGCCTCACTACTCTGCAACGTTCTGGGAGTAAAGGCACTTTACTGGTAGGCAAAAATCGTTCTGGGATTCCAGTTCCTCCAAGAAAGCAATACTACTAGTACATTTTCATCTTCATCCTTATCTCCAGGCTGCTACTAACAGAAACTCTCCTTCGCAATTAATCCACCAGTGATGAAGCAGCATCCTGGGTTTATGCTCTGAGCCAGGTCTGTGTGGAGCAGATTAAATGTACTTGCTTTCCACCTAAGGAACTCAACATGAGAAATGACCTGCGGGATGAGGTCATGTATCTACTTCAATACCCCGTTTCCGACAGTGGTCTCAGAGGTCCATAAGGAAGGCTTAGGAGCTAGCTGCCTCCTGTGACGTTTCCCTGGAACACAGGCTTTGTCCAAACCTACCTACATTAGGAACACAGCTTCCTTAGGTGCAGAGGTTAATTGATTTATACACATTCACATAGTATCATGACCAGCAAAGGCAAATCTTCTAACCATGTAAGATCAGAAAGCTTTCTAGACAAGTTACCAAAACACAGATTCTTTTTCTGACTAAAAATTAAAATTAAATGTTATCATGTTATCTCACTACAGCCAGCCAAGCAATTAACCAAACAGTCTAGGACAACAACAATGTCTTGTTCATTATGGGCAATATCAATACATGGCAGCATAAGGGAGAGATTATAATAATATAATAAATATAATCCAACTTGAGAGGATACTCGAAAGGAAATATTCACATTCAGAATGAAAACTATGATTTGTGTTCTTGTACCACAGACAGAAATTCCATGTATGGAATGGTTTTCCTATAAAATAAAAATTATTTGAATAAAATAGTACTCTCTTCTGTACGAACTAAACTATCCAGCAATAACATAGCATAGACATGGCACTGCTCTCCCTATTCTAATGCCAATACTTGCAGATAAAATAAACCATTGCCTAAAGTGAGCCAAACGCTTTCTGCTTTGACGTCTTGCTTGTTAACACGACAGAAAATCCTCCATACATAATGTTGCCTTTAAAGATGTTCTCAGTGATTGACACTACAAATGTGTATACCCGCGTTTCAGCATAACTGCTCTGTCACAACGTGTGGGGTTCAGTGCTAGGCTGAGAGAATGTCCTCTAAGCCCGAGTCTACACTCAGGAGTTATAGATGCATGCATAGATGTATATACAGTGTGCTGGTACGACTATTGTTGGTGACGGTCTGTGTAATTTACACACCAGTGCATTAGAGGCAACCTTACAGATTTCATCTACATGATATGAAAAACAAACAAAATAATATTCTGAAAATACAAGTATCACAACAATAATACAACTGGCATTGGGTGACAACTCCCTGGGTTGGCCTTCACCCAAACAATGCTAGCATAACTCGCTTTGCCTTCTCTTATCTGAGTAAGAACAAAGCCACAATAAAATATACATACACAGGATCCAAACTGAACATGTTGCGTTTTAAGCAAAGAGAAAAGGAAAAAGAAACCATTTCAATCCAAATTAATGTTAGAAACACAGGTCAAATATTTCACCCAGTTTGGGAGGAGGTGGGAAAAGGATGGAAGTTAATAAATCAAATCCCTCAAATTCTCCTCAAACTCAAACACTTCTGCACATTTGGGACAGATACTCCTCCCTACTCGAGCTGCTCGATTCGATTCACTATCTGCTGTTTTTATTCAGACAGGAAGATCTCACACTGTTCTTTGAACTGATTGTTTGAGCTCCCTTTTAGAGACAAACCTCTGCTGCAACTCGTATAATTATTTTCTTTTCCTGTAGATTTGACAGAGAGATAAAGGCTAATTTTGCACTTTCATACATGTGGTCATGTCTAACTTCAGGCAAGTGTTCCTGTGACCACTTTTCTGTTGAAACTTAAATTGGATTAAGGCGATGAAAAGTTTTTTTAAAAAATTAGTTTTTGGAGTTTTCAGTATTTAAAATGCAGATTGTCAGAAAGATCTTCCAGTGAAACATTTCTCTTGGCTTAGGGCTCTTCCGGGCCCTCCCACGTCTGGCACACATTCTCTCGTGGGAAGGTCAGTGGGGGGGATCATCTGGCCCTGGGCTTTAGGTGGGGTTCTGAGGTCGGGTGGGAAGGGCTACTGCGTGGATTGGCTGTGTTGTTGTTAGCTCTGCCACACAGAGGAAATGTAAGGTGCGCTGTCCCCATCACAGAGAGAGCAGAGCAATTAGATATCGCATTTTCTTGTTTCTCAACACCTTAACTTTGTTAAGAAACTTCAAGTTTATATTCATTTCTCCCCTAAAATCCACTCTGTCAACTTTCATCTCACGATTGCTTTAAATGTCCCAGAACATAATCAATTTGTCTCTAACCTGCTTTTTGAGAAAGTTTGAAAGACTGGTGACTCAGAAACACAAAGGCAGTTATTTATAATCCCCAAGCAAAACCACGCTGCGTGTAGGAATGCCATTTACACCATTCTTATCAATGTGTTAAACGTGAAGACGACTAACCATTTCGCTTCAGTGGCAGAAAACCGAAGTACAGAAAGTAGGTAGCAATCTCTAAGACACTTCATGCTATGCTCTCAAAAGTTGTGCAAAAACAAAATACAGCACACAAATACGCATGGTGTATGGAGCAACCAGGCCTACGGCAGTTGGCGCGTGGGGGATGCACTGTCAGTCTCGCTTGGCCTGGCTGCTCTCCCCGTTAACGAGCGTCTTCTCCTGCTGTTCTGCGAGGGCCTGCCACTTCTGTCTGTTTTTCCTGCAGCCGTCCAGCAAGGGCAAACAGTCCTCTGAAACGTGGGTCAGGGCCTAGAAAGAGAAAGGAAACAACTAGAAGGAACCCTCTGCCACAGGCGTTGTTCTCTTTAGTCCTAGGAACACACACGCACACGCAGTATTTATCAAGGCTTTCCCTTAAGCTATACATCTAAGGAGGCATACTTGGGGACAAAGAGAGCACAAGCATTTCACAGTGACAACCGAGGGGGCCTGAAGGAGAGGTTGAGGGGAGCATTGGTGTAGCATGTATTGCTCCTGTAGAGGACCTGAGTTTGGTTCCCAGCACTCATGTCAGGCAGCTCACAGCTCCTGGAGCTCCAGAGGGATTGGCTTTGGCCTCTAGGGACACCTGCACTCATGTGCACATACTCACACAAAGACACACACGTGATTAAAAATAAAAATGAATCTTAAAAATGTAAAACGATGAGCTGTGGGGGCTCATTTGTGTGGGTGTACTGTTTGTCTGGATGAAAGCTGGCTCTCTGAGGGGGCTGTGGGGGGCATGCCTGTGCTTTAAATGGTTTTATGCAACGTGCTTTTTCAATGCAAGACTTGCACAAAGGTTATTATTACCAAGTGCCGTGCATTTAGCTACAAGAACATTCACCGTAGCTTTCTTTGTCATAGAGAAATGACAAACGCCCAACAAGGCTTAGTAATATTTTGCAAGCATTTTATGGTTATTACAAATATCTCAGACACATGTCCGATGTGGAACTACTTGTGTTATAGCACGGATTTCAAGAATCAATTTTTATTAAAGGACATGAGGACATCTTACAGCACACACACACTGACATTGGTGGTTATCTCTAAATAGACGGAGAGACTTTTATCTTCCTCTTTGCTTCTTGGGACTTTGCTCTGTGGTGAGAATATACTACTTCCATGATAAAAGCAAAACACCCTTTGGGATCACGTAGACTTCTCAACAGCACAAACAGTGCATGCATAAACTGCACAACAAAGTGAAATCTAGAACAGCTCTTCTGATTACGCTAGTCTTTCTCCTCGACTTCAGGGATGGGAAAAAATCAAGAGCCATGGGTATCATCAACTGAGAAGCTCTTTATTCAACCAACAGGGCAAGTATCTGTCAGACAAAGGAGGTCTGAGGGTGCCTAAACCCTGCTTCCGGCAGCTTCCGAGGAAGGATTTCTTCACCAAGAAGGAAACTTGCCAAACGGACCCCGTGGACTGTGGGAAGACAGTGCTGTAGAGGTGACCTGGTGGCCTTTTCTTCTGTTTCCTTTGATGTCTTTTGTTCTACTTCCCCTTCCTCCTCATCAGCAGGATTGTTTATTAAACCCTTTGATGCTTATGGTGGTTTGAATAAGAATTATCCTCATAGACTCATAAATCTGAATGCTTAGTAACCAAGGCTGACTAAGGAAGGGGTGACACTATTTGAGGAGGATTAGGAGGTATGGTCTTGTTGGAGGAAGTGTGTCACTATGAATGGGCTTTGAGGTTTCAAAAGCGCAGGACCAGGACCAGGACACCCCACCCTACCTCTCACCCCCGTGCATGTGAACTGGGATGCAGCTCTCAACTACTTCTCCAGTACCAAGTTTATCAGCATCTGGCTGTGATGATAATGGACTAAACCTCCGAAACTGTAAACAAGCCCTCAGTTAAATGCTTTCCTTAAGAAGAATTGCCTTGGTCACGGTATCTCTTCACAGCAACAGAACTAAGACAGTGCTAGAACCATGGACTAAGAATAAGAACGAGAGACCTAGTGTGGTGGCGCACGCCTTTAATCCCAGCACTCAGAAGGCAGAGGTTGGTGGATCCCTGTGAGTTCAAGGCCAACCTAGTCTACAAAGCAAGTCCCAGGACATCCAGTGCTATTACAGAGAGAAACCTAGTCTTGAAAATAATAAATAAATAAATAAACAAACAAATAAATAAATAAATAAATAAAGGATGAGAGCTGAATTCTCACTTGGGCTTTCCACCAACTACCTATTTGGGGCAAATACTCTTTCTCTGCAAGAAGAACTTTACACATCCAGTTACTGAATATGCAATGTCTGGATTGGAAACTTTGTAGTTTTTGTCTGATCTTAACCTTTTATGACAACTCCAGGGTAAATTTCTCAAAGAAATAAAACAAATCCATTTGAACTTCTAGAAACAAAGGCAGCATCTCTTTTCTTTGCTGGGTCAAGAAGCAGCTATACCAAAACACTGAATAGATGCATTTTTTTTTTACCAGAACAACAAAAGCTACAAAAAAATAAAGAAGCAAAACTAGCAGAAGAAGGGAAACTAGAGCCCATATTCCTGCAACCTCCTGCTGTTAGTATTAAGAAAAAAAATTCTTAACAATATCCAAGCCACAGTATGACAGCGAGGAAAAGCTGGGTGGCTATTTTTTGTACTTAGGCTAAAATTAAACTTTAAAAAAATAATGCCACCACAGAGTGTGCAGGAAGCATCTCCTGGAGGGCAGCACCAGCACACGCTTCTTAGTGTCCCCTAAACGAACATGTTGGTGTCCAGCACACCCTAGGCACGCAGCAGATATTTATACACCGAGTGAGTCAATGCCCTTGTGAAATAGCAAATGTGGGCTGTACCCCTTGTTCTGTACAGACACCACATTCGTCAACAGAAAGAAACAATACCAATGATAATTATGTTTTCTGACTTAGAAGCAAAACTACATGTCTCTTCAATGTGCTTCAGATTCGATTCATAACATAATCTAAGTTTAGCAATCTAATATTTTACTGTAAATACCTCATACAGCTGCAAGCAGATGGCGTCTATGAACCCAACTTGCATACTTGGGATTTTATTTTTCTTCTCCCTGTTCATTAGATCCTGAAAATACACACAGACAGATCTACATTTATTCAAAGCACACAGAAAAGGCTGGCTGTAAAAACATGAATCCGTGGTTAGCTTAAGGAGGTAAGACAGCATATATATATATATATGTATGTATATATATATACATATATATATTCCTAACCCTAGAAAGAAACTAAAATTTCACATTTGTGATGTAAACCTTTATATTACAAGGCTACATGAAACACTTTTAAAGTCTCCTTATGGGAATTTACCTCACAAAACAATAAAGAGGAAGGGGCAGCAGTGTGGCTGTTGATCACTGTGCTGTTTATAGCAATGGACATGGCAAACATGACAGCAAAGAAAGGGCTTTAAGTTGTGGCTGCCCTCATTTCATATAATTATGATCCATATACACCAAAGATTATATTAGAATAAAAGTGGCTTACTAGATTGAAGTGGAGAAAACAAACAAGAAAACTGGGGACACGACTTGTTAGCAGTGCTTGCTTTCCTAGCTTGCTTTTGCTTTTACAATCAGCATGGGTAATTCTTCTAAAAAGAAAGAGTTAAAAAGTAAAATGGGAACCCCATTCCCAAGGGAAGGTGTCACAAGAGTACTAAGAAGCAGTACACACTGTAGCCAAGCGTGGCCACATGCTCGGAACTCCAGTCCCAAGAGGCCACGGCAAAAGGATTGCATGACTGAGACCAGTCCGACGGACACAGTAAGAAGCTCTCTGCACAACAAGTATAGAATTTAAGAATGAGGTTTAACAGCTCCTACCAACAAAGCCTTTACTTACAGCGGGCTCGATGTTGAGTTCTTTTCTCTCTCTGTCCCCTTGATCGAAGAATTCTGCTGCCACGAGTTCCGCTATCTGAAACAGACAGCAGACTGAGTGTCCCAGGGGTAGGGGGGAAGCCTGTCATTCTTCAAAACCAAGACTTTGAATGAAGATAATGAATCTAGCAAGCCGATTGTTTCCAGCACATCAGTAGCAAGAAAACAACGAGAAACAGAAATAAGGCTGCATTTGCTTTACCAATATAGCTACAATCACGTGACCCTCTGGAACTAAGCAGGAAGTGACATGTTTCAGTTTTGCCAAGCCATACCAAGACTGCGCCCATCTGTAAGAATGAACAGCAAGCTATTTATTAAGCACCTATTTCTTTAATGTTTCTTAAAAAAGCACTAATTCCTTGAGAATTTCATACAACATACTTTGATCATATTTACCCTCCACTCCTCCCCCAACTCCTCCCTTCCTTGCTTGTTTTCAAATTCATGGCTTGTTTTTTTCATTAATTGTTAAAACGTGTGTGTGTATGTACGCATGTGCGTGCACATGCGCAAGTGTGAACACCTAACTGCAGCTTGCTCAGTCAGTATAATGCTACTTGTGTGTGTGTTTTCAGGGCTGACCATGTGGTACTGGATGTCCTTTCCCTGGCTGGGGAGATGGTCTCTCCTGCCCCCACGACTCTTTAGCTGTCTGTAGTTCTTCGTGAAGGGTTGAGGCCTTGGGAGCATTCCCCCAACCATGCCATCAAGTCTATTGGTGTCCTTGTTCCTCTCATGTCTGGGCAGTCGTGTTGATGAGGTTTTTATGGACCTGGTTTCTGACGTTCCTAGGAGACACAAGGTCACAGCAAACTCCATGCTCTTAAGCACCTGTTTATAAAAGATGGGGGGGGAAGCAGCACCAAATGCTGTATTGCAGCTGGTGACGGGCTTTTGAGTTTCTTGTAATCTCTCTTTTCATCTTTCCGTGTGATTTCTATTGTTGATGAATACCCTGGTTTGTTTATCTTATAGTTTTTCCAGAGTCCGGATTCTGTAGACCGCATTCCCATAATGCCTCTTCCTGGGTTCTTGAGGCTCAGCTGGCTGACATCCCATTTTCTCATCCATTGGCTCCGACTCCGTAGCCACGGCGCTGTAGATGTCCAGTAGTGGCTGCTTACATGGAGGCTGCCCCTCTTTGTGTGAAACCGATGATAATTATGGATGTTTTCTGGAATCCTTTTATTTAGGGATTTTTACAAGGGTGACAGTCAAAGTCAATATTTCTTAGGTTTGTCTTATTAGCTTTAAGTACCAAGAAAGTTTCCCATGTCAATTATTTGGTTATGATTCAGTGTAGCTCATATTTAAGAAAGCAGGCTTCTTCTCAGTGTACCCATTATAAACCCACTTGGTTCTCAAACGTCTACCAAAGATGACAACAGAAGGCTTCATTTTTACTAATGCCTTTATTATTTGAATTCTAAGGTTTAAACATATTTATGTATTTCAGTCCTCTGGGTGCTCCATTTTGGCCACTGTAAGCTTCTTGGACTGTGCTCTGTGCTCTGGACACACTCTATCACTTTCTGGGAACTTCTTTGCTTTCAGTATAACAAGGCTGTCTATGCTCATCTTCTTGCTTTGTAGTTCATGTCTTGATGGAGCCACGGATGCTCCAAACTGAGTCAGTTAGAGGCCTCAGTGCAGGAGAAACTCAATACCAGTGGCTGGTCATTATGCATAAACTCTTCCAGGGGAAGGGACCAGAACACAGCAGTATTTCACAGAATGTGTCCAATTCAAATTCAGGAAGCCTTAGACCTTCACCTTCCCATTCGCACTGACAATCCCAGTTGTCAGCACTGACAAAGCTTCTTACCTGCTTTTATCCCACATGGCCTACAATACTAATCGAATAGCAATCTAAAATTACCAGTAATAATGCTTGTTTTAAAACTTTTTTAGATTTCTGTATGATTTTGCATGTATGAATATTTTTCTTGCATGTATAACTGTGGACCACATCCATGCCTGGTATCTGCAGAAGCCAAAAGAGGGCATCAGAGTCAGATACTGTGGGGCTGGAGTTGCTGATGATTGTGAGCCACTATGTGGGTGTTGGGAATCAAATCCAGGCCCTCTGTGAAAGCAACACGTGCTCTTTTTCATTTGTTTGTTTTTATTTATTTTTTTCAAGAGAGGGGTTCTCTGTGTAGTTTTGGGTGTCCTGAAACTTGCTCTCTAGACCAAGCCTGCCTCTGCCTCCCTATTGCTGGGATTGAAGGCCTGTGCCACCACTGCCCAGCTGCAACAAGTGCTCCTAACCATTTGAGCCAACTGTCCAGCTAAATAATAATTGTTATTAAAAATTATTTTAGCTTTACATCCTTTCATGATTCATATGTTCATTGTCTAAATTTCCTCATCACCTAATATTTACTCTTTCTTGTTCTCTTTTCTACATTATCTTGTATCTACATGGTCGTTTGTCTACATATATATAGACATAGATATGTATCCATATCTGTGCCTACATACTACAGGCTAGGATCCACATACAAGACAGAACATGCAGTTTTAGTTTTTTCTTTCTGAGACTCTGTCCTTGCTAAACATTATACATTCTAAGTCCACCCATATTCATGAACATTTTGTGACTTCATCTTCTTTAGAGCTGATAGAATTCCAGTTTCTATTGGTACCATATTTTCACTACCTGTCCATCTGGTGACAGATGAGGCTGGTTCCAATCCTTTGCTACAGTGAGGACGCAAACATCTCTGTGACAGAGGACAGAGGTCTGTGAATATGGGCCCAGGAGGTCACATGGGAGGATGTGTCATATGGAGGCTCTGCTTTCAAGCTCTGGAGGAACCTCCAAACTAATGTCCATAATGGTTGTGTTAACCTGCACCCCCACCAGTGACGAACAGTGGCTCCCTGTTCGCCATATTGTCTCCAACATTTGTTGTCAAATTTGTTGATGAGAGCCACTCTGACTCGGGTAATATGGTATCTCAAAATAGTTTTAATTTGCATCTCCCCGATGGCGAGGGATATTGAACACATTTTATAATAGTCACTGGCCATCTGTGTTTCTTTTTAAGAGGACTATCTATACCTTCATTAGCCCATTTGTTGACTGGAAGTTTGGTTCCCTTGGCAAATTCATTTCTTAAAGCCTAGCTGGCGCAGATTCTCTCACCCTGTGGGTTGTCCGTCTGCTCTGCTGACAGCTTCCCTTTGCTCTGCGGAACTCTTGTCATTTCACAAGGGGCCAGGTAGTCGCTGCTGATGCTGAGAGCCAGTCTCTGTTACAGGAGTTCTATTTGGAAGTTCTGTCGTCAAGAGTATCTCCCATTTTCATCTCGTGGTCTCAGCATTTCAGGGTTTAAATCAGTCCTTGATCTATTTTGAATTGACTTCTGACAAGTCAATTTACAACTGTCTTGAAGGTGGACAGTGAGTTTTACCAGCACCCTCTGCTGAAGAGGTTACCCTCCCTTCCCCCAATGTATGTGTCTTACTCTTTTGTAAAAAATCAAGCAGGCGTTGTAGCACAAACAATAAAAAGCCAGAGATAGATATTGGGATTCAACCTGAAGGTCAGACAAGCAGAATAGCCAGCCACTGGCTCTTACTGCCACCTCTGAAATGACGAGCCTGCCTCCAGGGATCTCAGAATGAGACTGTCTGAGAGCTGTCTCCTCCCGTGCATCACTACTGCTCTGTTCCTACGGCAAACTAGTGTGGCTACTGGGATTAAAGGTGTGTGTCACCACTGCCTGGTCTGTAAGTTTAAACAGAGGGGGTGTTTTACTCTCTGGTCTTCAGGCAAGCTTCATTTATTAAAATACAAATGAAATATCACTACACGGGCATAGGTTTGCTGTTTTATTTCTGGGTCCTCTCATCTATTCCATTGGAATACCTGTCTGCTTAAATTAAAAGAATTTTTTTATCTATATGGGTATTTTGCTTGCCTGTATGTACGTATATTACATGGAGACCTAATGCCTGCATGCGAGGGGAGAAGAGGGCATAAGTTCCCTTGGGACTGGAGTTAGACAGTTGTAAGCTGCCATATGGGTGCTGGTAGCTGAACCTGGGTCCTCTGGAAGAGCGGCAAGTGCTGACCATCTCTCCAGTCCTGCCTGTTTTTATGACAGGGCCACACTGTCTTTATCACTGTGGCCTTGTATAATTTGAGGTTAGGTGTTGTGATACTTCCGGAAGTATTCTTACTCCTTAGAATGGCTTTGGTTATTGCTTTTCTAGTTTTATCAAATCTGCCATTGATTTTTCTTTTTACTTTTTTTTGGGTGGTGGATAAATGCATATAATTATATGCATTTATATATAATTGATAGTGACAGTATAAAATGATGTGACGCTCCGCCTTTCCAGAATGGCTGCTCTAACTGTGCAGGAGTTCACCGAGATGCACAGGGTATCTGTCACTCTTCTCTTAGAGCAACCCTGTGACTCACCTACTCACCTACCACAGGCTCCAAACAGCATCCCTACCTGTCACTGACACCCCAAATCCTAGAAGATCTGCTGGACCATATGCTCCAAGTGAAGCCTGCACAGCAGCCTAGACCTGCTGACGAGCCTTCCCCTGTTCCAGTCCCCTTACCCCCCCAAAAGCTAGCAGCTTTCCTTGTCACTTAGTATATGGGCCAAAGTCACACACCCAAGTGAGGGATTTGCTGTCTCTAGAATCCAGATAGGTCCGCAAACTGCTGTGCTTCTTTCTTGGTGGTGGGAGGGGTCAGGTGTAATGTTTCCCCTTCACCTTAGAAGGAACATCTCTGCATGGTCCACACCACAGGACTCCTGAGACTTTCACTGAGGCAGGAGGCCCTTGCATTTTGGTTGGATTTATTCTCTATCCTCTGATGTGCATATGTGTTACTAACGAGTCCAAAGCTGTTGCTGCCTCATGTTCACTTGGTCCAGACAGCAATAATGCCATCAATATAGTAGACTGCAGTGCTATTTTGTTTGTGTTTTAACAGATAAAGTTTGCCTGAAGATCAGAGTGCAGAGCTAAGCCACTAGAGGCCAGGGCATGGTGACACACACCTTTAATCCCAGGAATCAGGAGACAGAGGCAGAGGGATCTCTGTTAGTTCAAGGCCACTCTGGGCTATGTGAGTCTGCATCTGTCTAAAAGAGAAACAGCTCACACAAAGGTGATCCCAGCACTTGGGATCCCATGCCTTTAATCTCAGCAGTAGGGAGGTGGAGATAGGAGTGACATGGCTGGGTGGAGAGAGGAGACAGAGCTCAGTGTAGTTGAGGCAGTCAGTCTGAGGATGTAGTCTAAGGATGCAGTCTAGGAGGCAGTCTGAGGACAGGATCTCCTTGCTGGTCTGAGTACTGGTAGAGATAAGAACTCTCTAGGGACTGGCCACTCTGCTTCTCCTGATATCTTAGCTTTCACCCCCTAATATCTGACTCTGAGTTTTTATTATGAAGACCAACTAGAATTTGTGCTACAGTGGACCTGTATATTTTCTGAAAGAGGCAGATGATCAGGGCCTTTAAAAAAAAAAAGAAAAAGAAAAGAAAAGCAAAACCAAAAAACACGAACAACTGCGTGAGCTTCCATATTAAACCTAGAATGTCCACTCAGTGGGCCCGTAGCAATCAACTCAGCATGATCCGTCAGTGTTTCTTCTGCCATTATCCTAAACCCTTAAAATCCGTTCCCACATAGATTTCCCAGACTCTGGTTTGAATGAATTAGCAAATTCATTAAGCTCTTCTGTGGCATAGTGAACCTCCTTGCGGACTACATTTTCTGCCTCCACACTAGGAGCCTGTTTAGCCTTAGGTCTGGTCATGGGGCTAGAGGAAACTACTGGTGGGCCCCAAGGGACATCAGTATTGTTTTGCCTGGCATCTCCTCTAGAGAAAGTCACTGCTGGTTCAGTAGACAAGGAAGGATGGACTACCTTAGGCAAAGGAAGAAAGGGTGGTATTGTATTCCCGGAAGTCAGGTAGGAATGGATCCTCTGCTGGGGCTGAGAGACTGCTTCCTCTGCTGAAATAAACCCTTTAGAAGCTGGGAGCTCATGTCCTCGGCCTCAGTAGGGTCCTCCTACATGTCTCCATCCCAATTCCTTGCCAATCAGTGCCCTTCCTTTAACTGAAGACACCCTGTAATTCAGCCATCTTCTGATGAGGGTTGAGTTTGATTTTGCACAACGTGAGCCCTGTGGCTGCTGGAGAGAACACTCTCTTCCATGGCACACTTGGACTCTTTAGACCGTTCATGCACGTCTGGAGCACTGTATCACAGTGTTCATTGCTTTCCCCTGGCACTGACTTCTGAGATGCTAGACGCTGGTTAATTTTATCAGGTAGCGCTTTTTTTGTTCTTTGGTTAATATATTCAGAAGTGCTAGAAGCAACCAGCCAGCACGGTTATTTCCCACTGTTGTCAAAAGTTTTATGCATGTAAATCCTTTGCTCTGCCAAATAGGCCAATCAGGACAAGCAAATGCATTTGTCTGAAGGCATTCTTCAAAGAGTTCACACCCTGGATCTTTAATGCTCTTCATGATTCTAGGAGGCCCTAGTAACTGTGCATGCCAGCAAGTTGGAAAGCCTCTTCCACATACTTAAAACATCATCCTCATAATTCGTTTTTTGTAGGCCCACTCCTGGTACCACAATGTGTATTACTCAGGGTTCCTTGGAGGAACAGAACTGATGGAATGAGTATATATTCCAGTGACTTACAGCCTGCGGTACAAATAGTCTGACCATGGCTGTCTTCCAAGAATCCCATAGTTGTTCAGTCCACAAGGCCAGGTGCCTCAGCTGATCTTCAGTCTGTGTTGGAATCCCAAAGAAGTAGGTTCTAATACCAGTGAAGGAATGCTTCATCCACAGGAGAGTTGAACTTGCCTGCCAGAGTGAAGGCAAGCAGGCATAAAAGCAAGAGCTTCCTTCTATGTCCTTTTATGTGGTCTGCCGCCAGAAGATGCAGCCTGGGTTACGGGTGTGCCTTCTGCTAGAAAATGACTGCGATTTAGGGCGGGTCTTCCAACCTCAGTAATGAGATCAAGAAATCATTTCAAGGTTTGCACAGCTGCTTAGGTTTTAGCTGACTGCATATGCAGTCAAGCTGACAACCAAGATTGTCCATCATATATAGAGTCTCAGGTCTGGCTAATCTCATTGTATCATACTTTTTATTTGAAAATACTTTATAATAAAGCTTTAATTATAGGAAGTCTTTTTTAAGTCATGATTTTGGTTTTAAAGTAGATCGCTCTATAGACACAGGGTAAATTACTGTTTCCAGGACCTGGGGAAGAGTACTTGCCTAACGTAAGCATGACCCTGGCTTTCGTTCCCAGCACCAAAAATTAATTAAATTAATAATGAAACTACTGCTTTTTACTTTAAAAATTTTTTTATTTATGTATCTCTGTGTGTGTGGGGGGGGATAATCTGTTTGTACACTGTGAAGATGTATCTCTCCCTAAGGTGCCTTCTGATTAGTTTAATGAAGAGTTGAATGGCCAATAGCTAGTCAGAAGAGGACAGGCAGGACTTCCAGGGAGAGAGGAAACTGGGAAAAAGCTGAGGCACTAGGATTTGGCCTGTGAAGATGGAGGATAGAGTTGGAGGGAGTCGGAGGAGGTACAATATGGAGAAGAGATAACAAGCCACATGGAAGAATGTAGATTAATATAAACAGGTTAATTTAAGTTATAAGAGCTAGTTGGGAACAAGTCTAAGCTAAGGCCAAGCATTCAGGCCAAGCATTCATAATTAATAATAAGTCTCTCTGTCATTATTTGGGGGCTGGTAGCGCAAAGAAAGTCTGACAAGAAAGACCTGTTACAATGAGTGCCTAAGGATAGAGGTCACAAGAGGGTGCTGTGGTCTCTAGAACTGGAGTGACAGACAGTTGTGAGCTGCCTGGTGTGGGTGCAGGGAAGTGAAACCACGCTTCTGAAAGCACGAGTGCTCTAAACTGCCAGGCTACCCCTCCAGTCTAGAAATTATAGTATCAAAGTTACCTAGAACGAATTCGTCTTTCTTGGGGTGATATTTTTTGTTTTTTAAATCTAAATCAGGCTTTATCTATCTTTATTTCCATAGTCAATTTAATTTACGATTTCCTTGTTTGAATTTATTTGTTTGTGTGTGTACGTATGCACATGTGTGTGACAAGATGTGTGTCTGAAGGTCAGAATGTAACATAGATAAATCCCAGAACAGTGACGGTGGGTGATTTTAATACTCTCACCAATAGGCAGATCATCTAGACAGAAACTAAGTCAAGAAACTTTTGAGCTAAATGACATCATAAATCAAACTCGACATTTACAGAACATTAGTTCCAGACACCAAAGTGTACACATTCTTTACAGCAGCCCACAGGACTTTCTCCGAAACTGACCGCCTATTAGGACACTAAGCAAATCTCAACAAATACAGGGAAAGTTAAATGACAACCTTTATCCTGTTTGATCACAAAATAATAAAGCTAGTTATCAACAACAGAAATGACACAAAGTACAGAAACTCCTGGAAACTAAAGGAACACACTCCCGAATGACAGCTGGGTCAAAGAGAAGTCAAAGGGAATCAAAGACTTCCTACATTAAAACAAAAATGAAAACACAACATACTGAAATCGATGCAAAATCATGAATGCAGTACCATGAAAGTTTCCAGCAACAAGTGCCTACGTAAAGAGAACTGGAGAAATTTCATATTAATGACTTAATTATACACCCGAAAGCTTCAGAAAAAAATAATAATGCCCAGAAAGAGTAGATGGGAAGAAATAATCAAGCCAAGAGGTAAAATGAATGAAATAAAAATCAAAGAAGTAGAACATAAAGAATCAATGAAATGGAGAGTTGGTTCTTTGGAAAACAAACAACACATTAAAACTTAATAAACTTTTAGCCAAATTAATCCAAAGATAGAGAGGACCCAATGCATGAAATTAGAGAATAACGGGTTGAAGAGCCAGCTGGGTGCTAAGAGCACAGTTGCTCTTGTGGATGACCCGAGCTGGGGCCCCAGCACTGGCATGATGGTCCATAGCCATGTGCAACACAGTTCTAAGAGATCTGACGTCCTCTTCTGACTCCACGGCACAAGGCATGCACATGGTGCATACGTATAGACAAAACACTCATACACATAAAATGCAAAGAAAAATAGAGATAATAAGGGAGGCGTTGCGACAGGCACTGAAGAAATTCAGAGACTCATTCCCAGACCTTAAAAATCTGTATTCTATAAAACTGGAAAACCTAAAAGAAATGGATGAATCTCTAGACATATGTGATCTAACAATGTTAAATTGAGATGAAGGAAATAATTTAAATAGGCCCATAATATCCAATGAGATAGAAGCAGTAATTAAAAAAAAAATCTCCCAACTAAAAATGTCCAGCGCCACATGGAGTCAGAAAAGAATTCTACCATATATTCAAAGAAGAACTAACAGCAACAGCCCTCAAACTATTCTGTAAATAGAAATGGAAGGATTCCAATTTTTTAATAAAGGCAGTATTACCTTGACACCAATACCAGACAAAGGCTCAACAGCAGCAATGGATTACAGTCAAATATACATGATGAACATAGATGTAAAAATTCTCAATAAAATACTTGCAAACCCAATTCAAAAACTTATCAAATATATTATCCACCATGATCAAGCTAGCTTCATCCAATGATGCAGGGATGATTCAGCGTAGATAAGTTAATAAATACAATCCACATGTAAGTAGACCCAATGACAGAAACCACACGAACCTCTTAGATGCAGAAAAGGTCTACAACAAAGCATAACATTCCTTCATGATAAATATCCTGGAGAAACCAGGGATACAGGGGACATATAACAACATAATAGATAAATTTACAACAAGTGCATACAAACATTCTAAATGAAGAGAAACTCAAAGCATATCCACTAAAATTAGGAGCAAGACAAGGATGTCCACTCTCTCCACTCCTATTAAATACAGGGCTAGAGGTCTTACTTAGAGCAGTAAGACAGAAGAAGGGGTGAAGTGAATACAGGAAGGAAAGGGAGAAGTGAAAGTATCCTTATTTGCAGATCATAGGGTTCCATACACAGAAGAGCCTGAAGACTCAGCCTGAAAACTCCTACAGCCAATAAAACCATTCAGTAAAATAGCAGGATGCAAAATTAACACACAAAATCAGAAGTTTTTCTTTATACAAGCAGCAAACATACTGAGAAAGAAATAAGGGAAACAATCCCATTCTCAAAAACTTAAAACAGTTTTAAAAAAATATAAGGAAGTGAAATAGTTATATAATAAAAATCTTAAGACACTGAAGAAAGAAATGAAAGAAGATACCAGAAGATGGAAACAGCTCCCAAGCTCATGGATCAGTAGGATTAATATTGGGAAAGCGGCCATCCTACCAAAAGTAGTCAAGAGATTCAACCCAATCCCCATCAAAATTCCAACACAATTCCTCATAGAAATTGAAAAAATAATCTTAAACTTACATGGAGACACACACACACACACACACACACACACACAACCCAGCATAGTTAAAAAACAATCCTAAATAATACAAGAACTTCTGTATCCCAATTCCTGATTTCAAGTTAAACTCATTTGATGGGGATGAGGTCAGGGTCCATCCCAAGTTGGCAGCTGAACCTGGCAGTGTCTTCTACCTACTGCTGTCTTCAGAGACATGAAAGAATAAGGTATACAAAGGGTAAACACAAAAACCACCACCAGTGTCCCCAGGATGTTATTATCTTCACCATAACTGAAGTGGCAGAAACAGTAGCAATATACATTTATACACTTTGTACATAATGTACTTTATCTATGTATTGTGTATGGAGCATTGCCATTTAATCATTAGAACAGTGTTATGAAGCATGTGCCACCATCTCACCCCGAAAGAAATTACGGTCTAGAGCTGAAGTAGCATGTATGGGCTAACGATAGTGGGTAGCAACATGGTCCTTGAACACCATACTCTGTGTCCAGCGCAGACTCTCCAATTACTCCATTGTCCCCTTCTCTGAACACCATGGGCCATGTCCAGTGCAGGCTCTTCAATTATTATCTTCTACCCTTCCCTACAGCTATAAATCGCTTCCTCGGGGCTTTTTCTTTTAAATTTTATTGTTTCAGAAGAAAGTAGCAAGGCAACCTTCCTTTTAATCTTCCCCCTTTCCTCGGAAATGGACATGCTATCATAGTTAATATAGAGCAGAAACTGTGAAGGTCACCTTTCCAGAGAATGTTGTGGATAGAACCCTGGGTCTTGTACATGGTAAGCGGGGCTCTCTACTGAACCATACCTTCAGCCCACAGATGAGTTTGTTTCTTCCATATCTATGTTTCATGAGAAAAGCCCACATTTGCTGTATCCATGATATACAGCCTAGAGTTTTGTTTAAAAGCAGGCTAACAATCTTTGAAGGCAATTCCCCCAAACAAAAATACAATATACATAACAATGCATACCCAGTAATTTTTGGTACCTCTACTTTACCTGCTCTATAAAAGAGTTGGGGCGGTTACTTCTCGCTCAGAGAGAAGGATCTGTTTCTGGCCTCTTGATCAGACCATTGCCAACAGCTATTAACACTCCCTATATGTACTTGTTAATGTCTCCTTAGAACAGAGGGACAGCCTAACAGGTTAAATCACAAGAAAATTTTGCTTCTTCTAATTTTCAAGACTATCAAAGGGAGATGCTTCAAAAATACTCCAGAGTGAGCAAGAAGTAATTAGCACTGGAATCAAACCGGCAGCTAGTTTTAAACCGTCTTTTTCAATGTATGATGCGGATATTAAGTATAAATGAATCTTTTAAAAAGGGAAACATTTTCATGTTCAATCATCTGCTTTTAACACTGATTAAAATTAGAGGGAAATTTCCATAAATACTGACTTCCAAAGCTTGCTTTAAGCGAAGAGACTTGTCTTATTTTGACTTTTGAGTACTGCTTTGATCAGCACTGAGCAACATACCCGCTGTTGAATCGGCCAGGGCTTCGTAATTGCAGAGAGGTCACAGGCAGTCATTAGCATCGCTCTGGTAAGGGAGAGAGAACCCCAAATCTTGTGAGCATTTATCCTCAGTTAGAAGTTACCAACAAAAAGTTCACTTAAAATCTGCTTAACAACAGAAGGCTCCATTTTTGAAGACCAAAGCACAAACAGAATGTATTCCTTTGGAAACCCGGCTGCTGTAACTGTGATACACCCTCACTGTTTGGCTGTCCTGTGCGTTACTGGAATTTGTTCGCTTGTTCGCGGGGATAAAAGCTTGTCTGATCATTGGCTTTCTCACACTGATAACGAGATGAAATCATACCGATTAACCACAAGGATAACATCACACATCCTATTGAGGACACTCTGGTTTAGTGGTTCACCTTCATTCACGCATCACCTGTAGGGCTGTCACTGCAACAATTTTTGCATGGTTGGATGGTGCATGCTGGGAAGTCTTCTCCTCCAGCAGAGAAAAGCAAGGGGGAGAGGGAGAGGGAGCTGTTAGCCCTTCTCTGGCTAGAGCAGAGGGAACCACCGTCTTTAGGATCTAACAATGTGCCTTAGAATAGAAGGGCACAGCTGTGAAAATTACCTTTTGGGGGATGGGGAGAGGAGGTCTTATGTATCCTGAGATACCTCCAATTTTCTATGTAGCCAAGAATGACCTTCAATTTCTGATCCACTACCAAAGTTCTGGGATTACAGGTGTGGGCTACCACATCTGTTTCACGCACTGCTAGGGATCAAACCCAAGCTTTGTGAGCATTATAAAAGAATGTCTGACTTCAGCACTGTCTTTCCCTGAGTCATATTCAAGTGTCTGTTCTAACAGTCCCTTTACTTTGATGAAATAGGCAAAAAGGCTATCCCCGCTAAACAAACAAAACAAGCAAAGCATTGTTTGTCCTCCTAGAGATACTCAATCTAAGCACAGGCTCCGGAACCACAGGACGCTGATGCTGCCAGGTTCGCTCCTATGCTAACTCTCCCACAGGAATAGTGCATTGGAGGTATTTTTAAATTGCAATTTCAACCCACTGCCGTAAGAGTTCAACCATACTCGCCAGCATAATTGTGCCTGCCAAAGGTGACTAACCATAAAGGCTTGGCTACAAACTTCTCAGAGAGAGAGAACTGGCTCAAACATAGAATTTCATTGTGCTTCTCTCTTTGTTGCTATCGAGTACGCAATAGTCATAGGAGCAGGGCTGTACATTTCTAAGGCACTATTCTGGAAGATAAGTTGACATTAAGGAAAGCATGACTATATAGAACAGGTAGGTATTTGCATAGCATTTCCTTTTAATTTGCGTATTTGTTTGGCAGGCTAAGAAATCTCAATCTGTTTAACAAAATGTTGACATCAATATTGCATCGACATTATCTGTAATTCTGTGGTACCTTTAGTTATTATTGACTTGATAACTTTGCTTTGGTTTATTGTTTGAGACAGGGCCTCAACATTTAGTGCCCTGGGTGGCCTTGACCTCGCGGTAGTCATTTTCCTTCATCCTCCCTAGTGCAGGGACTATGGTGGCTTCCTGGATCTGTTTTACTAATAACAGTTATTGCCATGGCAGAGGCAGTGGCAAGTAGCAGCAGAGATATTATCTCCTGCTAAAAGAAGGGAGGGTGGAAGGTATCATTTGGAAGGGTCCACTGGGGAGCAATGCTGTCCCGCGGCCCAAGAAAAGTTGACTCTTTGCAGCCACCATTCTGTTCCCGCAGAACGGAAGCAAGTTCCACATAAAGAAGAGAAACCCACAGGGCATAAAAATGGGAAATCTACGAGCTGTTAATTTTTGCTTTTCCATTCCAAAGGATGAGAGAGATGAAACAAAATGGCAATCTTTTGGCCGTAAATGCTTCATCTCTCTACTGTACCCGTCACCCAGTCTACAACAAGGTAACAATCTGGTTACTTCAACTTGCCAGAGATCACATTCAGTCCTTTGTACTACATACACTCTGGAGCAGGGGACAGCCTCAAAAGTCATTACGCACAACAAATAATCCCAATTAACAAGCCATCTGAGAAAATTAACGAGGTAGCGAAGCTTGCACAAACAGTAAAGTCAACTTACAGAAATAACTCCTTTTGAAGAGGATCTTCAAAACTGAATTGATTTTTTCTTATGAGTTCAAAAAATTCTCCTCGTCTCCTTGAACAATAAGAAGAACATGGTGATTATGGTGATTTCTCAGGCTCTTTTCCCTTGGTCTGCAAGACTCGTTGAATGTATACTCAAAGATCTCCATTTTCCCCATCTCAGACCCAACCAACAACAAAGCTTCGTCAGCACTCAGTACCATACCTTCCCTTTCCTGGTCCACTTTCAATGGAAGTTATTTAAAGGAATAATGTTCTTAACTCCATGGATTTTTTTATTAAAGAAATAGAATAATATGAATTAAAATGAGATGATAATTATTTAAGATCTTTAAGTGCATGGGGTAAGAGGGTCTAAGGTCTCTAACCCATCCACATCTTGCTGCAGAATTTTGTTAAAAAGGCAATGAGGACATTAAATGCTTTAAAAGAGCAAGTTCTAGATAATATTTCTTGGCATTCATGGCCCTAAGAGTCATCTGTGTCTAGCAAATACGTCCTATGTGCCCAACATTAGCAAGAGCCTTGAGAATTGAGACCAACCAAAAGATAAAGTTACATGATGAAATGGACTGTGCATGATTAACTATCAAAGACAGAAGTAAGTTCCACATAAAGAAAAGAAACCCACATGCCATAAAAATGGGAAGCCTATGCAGACCAAGGTATCTTTTCAAGTTCTTTGTGACTTGATGATCAGTATTCTAACAATGCTTTTGAATAATCTGAAGTTTGCTGCATTTTCTGATGAACCCTAAGCTGACTGAGTTTTCACTGAAGCAGACGCAGGCATAGTTGCAGACAGTGAGCAGTGGATATGTGGTGTAACTGGCGTGTGCCTGTTGTAGTTGTTAACTTCTCATTGCAGAGGCTAATACCATGGCTGTGAATCCTTGTGTCAAAGGAGAGACCTCCACATTGAGATGAAGCCCGGGATGGGCGATCCCACACATATAGAGGTCTCAATCTATAGGTGGGAAATCGTGACTGTCCAATGCCAATGAGCGTGGTCTGGCTCGTAGAGAAGCGCGATAATCATGCCAAGTGCTGTCAGAAACAGCACTCGGTAGCACTGTCTGACTCTAGAACAACTCCACAGTAGCACTCTCCTGCCAAAGGCAGATGAAAAGACGATGGTTTGCGGTGCTCTTTGCCTGCCCACCCAGGCTGGGGTGGCCATGTAAAAGAATCATGAGTGGGCAGAGATTGGCGAGTGAAGGAAAGGAAGAAAGCAAGCAGCCTTTGGGATGGTTAGACTGGACCTGCCATGATGCCTCAAGGCAACCTAACAGAGACAGCAGTAGAAGAACATCATAAACAGTGCTACCATTTGGAGCAATAAGGTCACAAAGGAGTTGCCTTTAAAGATGACCCAATTAAGCTGGGCAGTGGTGGTGCACGCCTTTAATCCCAGCACTCGGGAGGCAGAGGCAAGAGGATCTCTATGAGTTCGAGGCCAGCCTGGTCTACAAGAGCTAGTTCCAGGACAGGCTCCAAAGCTACAGAGAAACCCTGTCTCGAAAAACAAAAAACAAACAAACAAAACGACCCATCTGGTAAGCGCTGTGTCTGGATGCTTGATTTTAAAAGAATTTCCCAATGTGGATATGAAAACGTTCTAAGACCTATTTTGGAGGGCATCTCTTCTGAAGACTTACTTAATGTACAGTGCTAGGTCTGTAGCTAAAATTGCTTGCTTGATTATTTTCAATGTGGTCTTATATTCTTCAATGGAGAGGCCGCTGAGAATCTGGTTGCCCTTTATAGAAAAAGAAAAACATTGTTAGTATTCTACCCGCGGAGCTGCTCTCAAGAACCGATGCTGAAGACATAGTCACATGACTTGAACGCACACCTAGTTCTGAGCCTGCTATTTAAAAGTATATGCTATGAAGTAGTATTTCCCCTCCTCATTCCCACCATGCACTGCTCTATCATGTAAGATAAAAACAGTAACATGACATTATCCCTGCCTCTGTACACGTGTGTTTCCTCCTTGAGACTGAGTTGAAATCTACAAACTAAATAAGTTTGTCATTTTCCTTTGTGCAGACTAATTACTATAACATAACAGAAAACAAGGTGAAACTGAAAACTCAAAATCATATTAATGAATATGAAGAATGGAGTAGTGAAATTTTTAGATAACTGATTATTAAAGAGACACTCCTCTGTGGCTTCCGTAACAAACTTGGTAACATCTCTGGTTCACATTTACACAGCTTAACCAATACTGAGAACTGTAGGTGTTCCTTATGAGCACGACAGTACAGATGGGTAGCAGGCCAGATCCAAAGATGCTGACTAGTTGGTGTCCTAAGAAAGCACGAGCTCGAAGGTCTGGAAGGATGCTGGAAAGGGAGCTTCCGTAGGCTGAGAGCAGGCAAAACAGTTCTCCCCCAGGGAAGAATGCGCCTACAGGTTAGTCAACACCAAAACACTCCTCCCCAGGGAAGAACGCGCCTACAGGTTAGTCAACACCAAAACACTCCTCCCCAGGGAAGAACGCGCCTACAGGTTAGTCAACACCAAATGATCAGGCCTGAAAACTTACAAACGTGGAACATTCTGCAGACTAAGCAGATTGTATTTACATATCTAGGAACACACACACATACACACACACACTCACACCAATAATTAATGAAAGGAGGGGTAGATGGAGGGCTGGAAGGAAAAGAAAGCAGAAATGATGTCATTATATTACACCCCCAAAAGAATAATAAAAAACATTATAATTTTTTCATGAACTATTTATGCAGGAATTTTTGTTTGTTTGTTTGTTTTTGAAACAGGGTTTCCCTGTATAGCTTTAGCTGTCTTGGAACTAGCTCTGTAGACCAGGCTGGCCTTGAACTTGCAGAGATCCGCCTTATACAGGATTTTTGTAGGTCATATTTCCCATATTAGTAAAATAGTCTTCTGAAAGACATGGGTGGCCAATGGGGAACAATCCATGTATCATCACTGAAGGTTTTGGTTACAACATCTTGTTTGTTTTTTTTTTTTTGTCTATAATTTAAAGCAGTGTCTCTTTTTGATCTTCAACTAAACAAAGTCCAGAGTTCAGCCACTCTAAATATACTCAGAATGCGTGTAAACCGAATCATAAGGCATTCTAAGTCTCAGAGCCAAGAAAGTGCCCAGAGCTTTAGAAAGGAGATCGGGCGTTGAAGAACGATGCCAGGGCACTGCTGGTTTGCTCTGCTGGGAAGACAGTGATTAGGAAGTAATGAATTAAATTAATGACCGAATCTGTGATGACAGCCACAATCATTATTTCCTCACTTTAGATCTGGGCCACATGAAACTTTTCAGAAAACTTCTGATGCTTTTATTTATTTTTAAGATAAAACAATTGCCAGGAGAAATTGAAATAGCTTTGATACTGCAGTTTCAGGTTTTTCCCAAAGCATACAATCTGTATTTGTTTCTATTTAATTGTGCTTACGATAAACTATATAGACAGCTCTTATGACTTGAGCCAGCTAAATGTATAGCCAGATTACTTGTATGTCATGCTAAGTAACAACATACTATAATATAATTCAAATATCTAACAAAAGAAGTATGATAGGAAATATTTAATACACCTTTTAAAAGGTTAGTAATTTCTTTGGTTTGGGACTGTACTTGAAATAAGACCACCAACAGGACGTTTTTTGAATAGGGTATGGTAGTGCACCCCTGTAATCCCTGAATTTGGGAAGTAGAGACAGGAAGATTCGGGCCTTAAGGCCATCTTTCAGCTATTCAGTGAGACAGAGACCAGGTTGAGCTGTATGAGCCCATGTTAAAAAAAAAAAAAAATCAACTCCCTATCCTACCAAAATATAAATAAAAAGTTTAGCTAATAGCATTTTCCCAAGGAAGTACAAATGTTTCTACCCTAACATGCATATGTTTCTCCAATCTCAATTTTAGAAAATTATACATTAAAAATAACATAGTTCATGGGGAAAATAGTGGCGGGGCAGATCACTCAAAACCTATGCAACTCTGAAACCAGAGCGCAAAGCAAAGCAAGGGAGGCTCTCTTTAGAGGTGAGTTGGCCCAGCAGGCCTGGGCCTCCCTCAGAATGCACGGAGGGCACACAAGAGCCACACACAGAAGGGAATGCTGGACTGTGGGGCGTGGCGGTGTGCATGGGATTTGATGGGCAGGGAAGAGCAGGGTCAAGAGCCTCTCACAGCCTTAAGCAGAGGAGGAGGGCACAAGGGCCTGCTTCTCACTCTTCAAACACCACATTAAAATGATACTGATCACATATCAACTGACTCACGCTACACGTTATAGCAAACATTCTATTAAGCCTTATATAAACTTCCTGAGGAAGTAGTCAGAAGAGGTTGTATAACTTTTTTGTCAGTGTTGGGGGTCTGACCTAGTGCCCTACATGGGCAAAACACACTCTACCTCTGAGCTCCATCCCAAGCTGCACACTCCCTAATGTTATCGTCACACTAAGGTATTATGGAAGAGGTAAGGATTCCTAGAAAGGACTTGTGATACATCCTGCCCAAGAGACCTAAAAGGCAAGACCAGATTGGCTGGCCATTCTGTAGCTGTTGTGGGGTGTCTCTATAATGAGGGTGCTTTGCAGGGATGATAAAATTACTAATACCTACCAGGCACAATGAGTGGGACGCTCAACACTGTCAGCTTGTTAAGAAAGGCCAGACCCTTTTCTTGCCTATGCTGCTTTCCCGCTCACTGGCTGATTAGGTGGGAAACAAAGAGGCTTGTAGTAAGGAGGGAGCTAGAAGACATGCATAGTAAGAAACAAGAGATGCTTATGGGGACGTAAAGGAAGAAATCAGCCTCACAGTGTGAACTATGATGCTGGAGTGGCCACTTCGGTTTGTGACGTGAGAATGATATACTATACAGTTGGACCTAATAATAGTGACCAGAATGTGATCCCCTAATTCTTCTCTAAAATTCATGGAAAAAACTAGACCTAAACCCAGCAAACACGAAGACATTGTGATAAAACTGCCTAAGATTATGTACCTTGTGACCATTTAAATGTAATGGTAAAACCTTTCTCTTTTCTTTTCCTTATAAAGTCAACACAGGTAGAATAAGTAACAATACCGCAGAAGAATAAAAACTACCAACAGTTTCATCAGACACACTAACACTCAACCCAGCTCACGCTCTGATGTACATTCTGCTGATACTGCACTCCTGAACATATGCGTTTACCTAGCGAACTGTGTCACGTTGTCCTGCATTTGCTAACACTCACTTATCCATGTGCTTGAACAGCTTTCTCATTCCTAGAGCAAACGACTTGCGAGCAGCTAAAAGCGCTGATAAGAAGGAGGACGCTGGGAATACAACTGAGGGGAAACCCATTTAGCAGGTCCAAGGTCCTGGGCTTGACCCCAGCACGCAGTCAAAAGGAAAAGAAGAAGAAACAGATACCGATCCATAGGAACCACTTCACCTGCTTTTAAAAAGTTAAGCGGGAGCCGTCAAGCACCAGTGTTGTTTCTAGTTTGGAATAATCAAAGGTCAGGAATCCCATTTCCTTCGCGGGTAACACAAGATAGTTCTTACCGGCCAGATGTGAGGCTGTAGCGATGCCTAAAGTCTTGGCTATTCCTTCCTTACCCAAAAAGGAATAGAGAATGTTCGAGAATTTATGACGCTGGGAATAAGTCCAAAACCTAAAAATAAAGCTGCATTTATAAAGCTCCCCTTTGAGATTCACGACAATAAACGATGTACTTACAGGGCTATTTAGAATCATCAGGCACTGATCAAAATGATGGTGCTCCATGATGGAGTGGCAGTACAGCTGGGCCAGCGGGTGTTCGCTTCTGGGTGATGCCGTTGAAGAGAGAGAGAGAAACAGGAAGTTCCGGAATACGTTACTTCACCAATCCATTATTATTATTAACCGAAATTATCTCAAAATGAGCCACACTAATCATTTTCTCCCCTGCCGAGGAGAGTGGGGTATTTCTCAGAAATAAACACTGACGCAAACTGTCTTCAAATAACAATGCTTCTGGTTCAGAGATCAGTGTCACTGCCTTGAAGGCTGCAAACAGCAGATGTGAGGAACGAGGGCAGAAGGTTGCTAGCCCTGGGCACAGCATGTACCACTCCACAATACCTAAGCCTTATTGGATTGGATTTCGGTTTCAATAGGACAATCGACTTAAAACCTGGAACAAATCCACGCTGCCATTTCCCCTGCACTGATGCTCAGGTGGAAGGTTAGTTTAGCCATGTGTGCCTATGTATAAGGAAAGAGACCACTGGGGTTAACGGGGCGTGAGGGATGGAGAGCAAGACAAAGGGGGGGGCAGTAAGTACATGGCCTTGGAAAGGAGGGGTGCGGAGCAAAATGGGAGGATAGCAGGAAGGAGGATGCTGAGTCATAGGGGTTGTTTGAGTGCAGAGCAGCTCTCAAGCTTTCTAAGCCCAGCTCTGAAGAAGCAGCTTAGACTTCCTGCCGGGTGAGCTGAGGGGGGGAGGGTGCTGCACTGTTTACTGTATGTGTGGGACAGCATTCACAGAATGACTTCTGAAGCACGACAGGAAGAGTCTTCACTTCATTTCTCATGACCCTTCACATGTGAAAAACCACGCTCTTCACTTCCTTCTTAAAACCACGAAAGCATTATGTGACTCGTTCCTCCTAAAATGTATAGGAACGGGGCTTATGAGCTGCAAAGGCCCGCAACAGTGCTAGAAAACACAAACAATTTGCTCTTTCTTCACTAGTATATTGCTTTCCATTTTAATTTTTCATTAAAAACCTACCCAGAACTAATAAGATGCAGCGAAAAAAAAATGGTTGCAGTGAGAAACAGAAATAGATGCAGTAGGAAAACAAGAGCGGCCAATGAAGGCGGGAGAATGTGTCACCTTGTCTATTCCTATTGTTTAAATTGTCACCTGTCTTTCTGACTTAATGCCGTTATTGGCATAACCTTTCCCAATCCTTGACTACTTTTTTTCTTCACGCCACCTCTAATTGATGACCTGTACTGTGGACCGGGGGCTGCGCTCAACTTAAGAAAATGAACAGACCATGAACCGAGTTGCCGGAAAGGGTTTGCTGTGATGTGTGTCCTAGCTGGGGTCAGGGAGAACAGGCTGTGATAAAGAAGGTCTATGACCTCTCCTTTGAATCTTTCCATGGACTCCCTATCTTCTCCAGAGATCCCTCTGTTCTTCTCCATTGTTTCATATTAAAGTCAATTCAACTAGCATAGCAGTCACATCCTTCATTTCAGCCAAAAGAAAAGACTTTCAGGTGTCTATTATTCTCCTTTATAAAAGAACTAAAGAGCATGAAAGCAGGGTGGTATCCTAGGGAAACTGAGGCTGGAGGAGCTTTAGTTAGAAGCCAGCCTAGGATACCAGATGGAAACCTTTCGCAGAACCAACCAACTCACATAAATGGAAAGCGCAACACTTAAGACAAAGGTTAGAGGACACATTGCCAGCTTCTGAGCAGAGTCACTCAGCAGCTACCGCGGCGGCTCTCAATCTGTCACCGCATCAGACTATAATCCTGTTGAAGTTGCTGGCCTTTGTCTTCCCTAGTGACAACAGTTTCCGATTATCAGGAGCCTGTAACCCAGCAGGAGCTGTGCTACTTGATTTATTATTACTGTATCTCACTGTGTACGTATTGAACCAGCTGCTGCCTCACACCTACCTCCTACTTCATTCAGCTGCTGATACAGTGTTTCATTCAGACTTTAACAGACTCGACACAGGCGCCAAACAGAAAGTTCTCTGCTTTGTCTTGGCATATCCTAAGTACCACTCACCCCGCCCCCCCCGCCCCCGCCCCACAGCTGGTGCCCACAGGCTTGAAGCGCAAGCACAAGGGCCAGCATAGACTAGTTAAGGCCTGGGGACCACTGCTGACTAATGGAGGGGGGGGGGGCCGGCAGCTTACAGATAAGTGCCTTCTGCCTTAAAGCCCAGTATCTCTGGGGTGCCTCCCATTTAGGTTGCTCCAAATCACTTCTGGCAGGATTGAGTACCGGTTGCTCATCTGTGTGTCTATCTGGAGAATATCCCTCCTTTCCTGCTTTATTCCAGGCCTTTCTCTGTGCTCTATGGGGTCATATTCACCAGCAAGCTATGCATACAGCAATTTTTATCTCCAACTAGGGTTTCAGCGGAACCCAAGCAGAGAGCGCTATACAATGGGTATTTCTGCATATGTTTTAAATGTTCAGGCAGATTATCTCATTTGCTCAATGGGGATATAAATAACAGGCCTGGGGTTCAAGTACATCCTCTCATTGCCCCTCACTGTCATGGTGTCTATGCAGTGTCTATTCACTGACCTAGTTGGGAGCCAGTGCAGGAAATGCAATTATGTGGATATAATACAAACCAGTTAGAACTTCAAATGTACTTTACATTTTTAGGGGAGGCAGAAAGAACTGCATCAGATTAGAGAGGATTTTTGGCTTGTGAGACAGACCAATGCCAAAATGTGTTTGTCTTTACTTACATTCTAAAAATACAAATTCATGAATCAAGCAATGGGTGAAAAATGCCTTGGATTTCCTGTATACAAAAAAAAGGCATGGAAACCAATGTGTTCGTGTTGCTGCTATTTGAGGCACATCAGAAGGACCTATTTAAACCACTATCACTGTGGAATTTTCTTCCCACGCCGATGTCAGCGGGCGCTAATGAACTGGCATACTTTCTCTGTGTCTTCCTGTCTTGCACAGTGATTGGCCTATCCTGGACAGTGGTATTGGGAAAGACACTAGAGACAGAAAGCCTTAGAAATTGATTCAAAATAAATGTCCTGTGAGAAAAACAGAGCCATCTCCAAGGCTTCTTCTCCACCACCACAGATAGCATTCGCAATTCTGCCTGTGAGCCATAGGACCCGGGTCTGGAATCTCCACTGCTTTGCACCTTATCCCCACACTCACGGCAGCACCACCACTGTTTCAGCTTTCTCTTTTTTCTTCATGCATCCATCGAGCTTCTCCACGTGAAAAGGCCTCCTCCCCTTCTACTCAGTGTGACTGTCAGTTTGAACCTGGCTTGCTGTGACAGTTTTCTAGCTGAGCTCTGTGGTTCGAATTTCAATCCATTTACCATGCGGTTCACGCTGAGACTTCCCTCCTAACGTTTTTTATCGCCTAGGGCAACAGTTCCTTTTATAAATTCTATCAATTTCAGTATATGCGGCTGAGGATAACACCCCTCCCTTGAGGAGGTCTTGTGGCTCCTGCCTGTCTATTTTCTTGCTGGTCTACCGCTACTGGTCCATGCCCCCTTCACAGCATCCCGGAATAGCTTTGTCCTTTATCTGAAAATCCACCCACCTTTCAGCTTAAATCTCATTTTCCCTGCGAATAATGGAATACACTATGCTCGGCCAATCTCCTTCTCTGATGGACACTTAACGTCTACTTCATTAGATGACGCAGGACTCACTAGATAATTAGCTTTCTTTCTGCCTAGCAAAGAACCCAAACTCTAGCAATTGTTCACTATGCATGAGGCTAACATATAGCATAGTTCCGTTGAATCATTTTTTTTAGTTGTTGGGCTTGAAACTAAGCAAATAAATGCACATGCAAGTCCTAGGACATTGATTAGAAGCCTGATGCAGACACTTTCTCTATAATGCAAGCTTTTTAGAATTTTATTATTATTTTTATATTTTTTTATTTTATTTATTTTTATTAGCTACAGTGTTCTAGCCACCACTCATTTCGTTTTATTGTTTTGAGGTAGAGACTCGCGTAGCTCAGGCTAGCCTCACACTGGCTATGTAATTGAGGATAACCTTGAGTTTCTGATCCTCCTGCCTCTGCCACCTGAGGGTACCATCAAGTCTGGTTTACATGGCGTGAAGGGTCAAACCCAGGGCTTCATGCCTTCTTAGGCAAGCACTCTAGCAACTGAACTACAGCCAGTCTACACCAGGGCTCGCGCTGGCGGTTCACCTGAGAGCATTCTTCCTTCCCTCCCACGTGGGAAGAGAAAGCAGAAGCAGTGACCTTACATATATCACGGGACACCAGTGGGACCCCTGGTGATGTCTTATTAAAGAAAGAAAGGGAGGGGGGAGGGGCAGAGAGAAGGCCAACACTAGGCCTCCTGCTCAAGGAAAGCGTTACCTCAAAGTAGACTTCTCAAAGTCACTTAAGAGAAGAGGATCTCGGTTTCTCACTCGATTACCCATGGACACCTCCTTCTTGCTGACTAACCACTCATATTTCTCTACCTTCTTTTTATTTATTTTTCTATTTTCTTATTATGTATCAGACTGGACACGTCATGGGTTCTGGGTACTGTTTGCCCCTCTAGAAGACAGAACTTTACCCTGGGATGTTTATAGGACTTTACTACTGCAATAGCCCACTTGTAAAGAAAATCCTACTCTAAATACCAGTCATTACCAGTGAGGAAAGAAAGACCTGTTTTCCTTTACTCAAAACACAGGAACGTGAGAAGAAATAAAAAAGCCTCTGAGCAGCTTTAGCTGTTTCAAGAGTTATTGCTTGGTTAGTGTCTACTTGTGTGTGAGAAAATAAGACTCTACAATCTGTGTGTTCTGTTGTGTTGCCCCCTACCACCTCCAGGATTTTTTTTAACCTAAAGAGAAGATCTAATTGCTCCAGAAGCTCTTTGGGGTAATAATATTTTTTTAATAGTTTAAATATAGGTTTTTCTAAAGATTTATTTATTAAGTATACAGTGTTCTGCCTGCATGCATGCCTGCAGGCCAGAAGAGAGTACCAGGTCTCATTACAGATGGTTGTGAGCCATGATGTAGTTGCTGGGAATTAAGCTCAGGACCTTTAGAAGGGCAGGCAGTGACTTTCTGAGCCATCTCTCCAGCCCCCCACTTTTTTAAATATTATTTTTAAATGAAAGAAAAAAGTGGCAATTTATCTTTTCCTTCACATATATAGAGCAATATGAGGGCAATTTCTACAATAATTAACAGTATACATACTAATAACACAATGTTCCTTTCTGAGCTAGGCAGGGAGTATAGCCATTCTATACGGAAACAGGGAGGATAGCCATGTTATATGAACCGGTCACACAGGGAGGATAGCCATGCTATACGGACCGATCACACAGGGAGGATAGCCATGCTATATGGACTGGTCACATAAGGAGGATAGCCATGCTATATGGACTGATCACACAGGGAGGATAGCCATGCTATATGAACTGGTCACACAGGGAGGATAGCCATGCTATATGGATGGATCACACTAAGGATCCTTTCCTATTGCTGCTCCCTTTCATTAATGACATTTATGTGACACTCGGGATCACAAATAAGGCACAAGGACAAAGGACATGCCATCAAGTTACTTTTCCAAATCCTTAGGTTTTCAGGTGGAAAAAGTCAGTCTGGGACAGGGCAAGAGCCTTCTTTCTTGTTTCAAGAAGGGAAGCACAGGACATGGTTGTACACTACTACACTTCTTACAGAAATTCTTCTGTTTGTCACATACAGGGATGACGGCTGGAGAGCTGTCTCCCACCCTGGAGACACCGGGAATCCCTTACGACATAATTGGTCAAGTCACCGCCTCACTTACAAAGACGCTCAGTAGTAAGAGATTCTGCCATTATAAAAGTAGACTTCTCAACCAAATTGCTACGAGAAGAGACTGCAACAGGGGTTGGATGATTTGATGAAAAGTACTATCAGCTTCATCCACTCAGTTGCCGTCACAAAATGCCACCTAAGTGTTGCTCCTCGAAGGTCCCGGTGGTTATACTCTCTGCCAGTGAGAGCAATCACGCTGGACCCAACTCCAGGGACTATTGCCAGGACCTAACACAATACACATTAAACCTTCTGCTCGGTGGATCCGCGTGGCCTCTGGAAACACACACCAGCCTGGTGCTATGAGGATGCCATGATCTCCATTGTAAAGGAAATGAAGGTAGGGAGAAGTCAGCTTCCTTGTCCAAGGCTACAAGGGAGCACCGGGCAGAGCGACAGCCTGAGCGCAGAGTTCAAGTTCTCCACTAGAACTGAAAAGCTTAGTCTATGGAGCCTTGTAAGTCAGTAGGGCCCAGCTAGGCACTTTTTAAAATACTGTCTTTTCTACTCCAGGGTAAAAATGCTACCTCTTCTGCACTGTTCTTCACGGTTTTATAAAGATGCTCTTCAGCTGAGTGTACAAAAACTAAAGCAAAACTCACAGCAATTATGTAATAAGGTTCTCAACATAAATACTGCTTGAACTTCATGCCTGAAATGTGATTAATATAGTTTTACACTTGCATTCACTTTCTAGTTTCCTTAAACATAGTTAGACTATGTAATGAAGCTCAACCAACTGATACTTCGTATCTTTTTTTTTTTTTTTTTGGTAGCTCTAACTTAAAACACAGTTCAATGATTTAGAGGAAATGTTTTCTTGTTTTACTGGAGAAACCATCTTACCGCTGTATATACGAGTTGTTCACACCACGATGGTCCAAATCATGGCTTAACGCAGCAATCAGCAAAGCAAGTGTCTCTAGATCCGTCAACTTGTTCTGTGTGCAAAGGCAGTGAAGAAAAGAAAAAGAGAGATAAAGGACGGACAGGGCCTCCTCCTGTGGTTTTCAGTATTAATTCCTGCACTGCTGCGCCATCGCGGAGACTCTAGACACTCTGCTCTGTAGGCGGTCGTTTAGAGTCTCTTTCAGAATGAGCTATTACAAATGTCACTAGACAACAGAAAATGTTGAAATGCTTCCAAGATGAATAACCTGGGACCAGCAAGCTGGCTCAGTGCCTAACAGTGCTTGCTATGCAAGCCCAACAATGTGAGTGGCAGGAGAGAACCAACTTCCAAAAGCTGTCCTCTGACCGACGCGCACGTGCGCGTACACACCCACACCCACACCCACACCCACACACACCGTAAGTTTTTCAAGTGAAAAAAGAATAATCTGCCTACCCACTGTTAATGTCATGAATCTTTATTTTTATACATATGGAATAACTGTATCAAACTTCAATTATCTTTTTCTCTTGTTTCTCTGTAACCATGGCTTTGCTCTCTATGATCGGCTGCTACAGCCTTAAGGAACCTAGACAACGCTACTATTAAACAAAATAGTAGAAATGAGATTACTGCGGGGAAATGGGCCTTCAAACGTTGTATAATATATTCACAAGCCCATTGGCTATTTTTGAGTCCTTGCCATTTATATTATTTACATTATTTATATTATTTACAGCACTATTCCATCATCAGTAGGAAATGCAGGCTAAACTGCCAGGTCACTCTCTCCTGGAACTCCCAACACTGTAAGTGTTGAAGCAAGTGTGAAACATGACCTCACTATTCGTCATGAAAGCCACAGATAACTTTCAAGGGTGATAACCGTAGGACTCTTGCATGACCCAGAGCAAGCTTATTCTGGTCTTAGAATGTTTCTATGGGAGCGAAATAGCATTGTGCTATTTTATACGACTTTAAGGACACCTGTTCTCTTATTTATTTTCTATGTGCAGTGATCAAATCCAGGGTTTTACAGGGGCTGTTCCAGTGTTCAGTCACTAAACTAAACCCAAGGCCAGTCATTTCTTTTAAAATTGACCATTTAAAATGTTTAACCCCTGAGAGTAGGATATTTGAGAGAGAATAATATTTTTTTTAATTTACTTTTAGAACTGAGAGGCTCTGGATTTAAATTACATAATTAAATTATATAATAGATGTTTAGAATCACTTACTCAGAATAGCTTAGTCATTTCCCTCTGAAGATAAAAATCTAAGGACAGACATACGACAGGGTTTGTCTGGACATGAATGCTTTATGTGAATGTTTTCTGCCCTCGTCTTCCTTTTAATCGGCCTCAGATCAATGCACACCAAAGGGAAACCTGTCTGAGACTGCAGTTATAGAGCAGCCGCTTTGCACACAGGGTAGGACTGACGCCCCGGAGCTTGTCTATGACAACACTTGGTGAGTTCTGAGTAGTTCTGCCGTGGAGCAGTTGAGTGTGAATATACAGATGTGTATTTAGCTTTCAGTCTCTTCCTCTAGTGGAAATATTTATTTGCCCAAGGACTACTAAAACATAACATGAAGTCAGGGGATTTTGCTACACTGTTTTTATTCTAAATCAAAGAAAGTTAGCAGCCAAATATCCTGCAGTGCTAATCTTCAACCCACCATGAGTCACTATGTGGTACATTATTGAACGACCATTGTAAACAGAGACTGTTGGTTCATTTCTGGCCACCCTGACCTAAATAATCACACAGAAGCTGTATTAATTACAACACTGTTTGGTCAACAGCTTAGGCATATTCCTAGTTAGCTCTTACATCTTAAATTAACCCATTTCTATTAATCTGTGTATTGCCACAAGGCTGTGGCCTACCAGGCAAGGTTCTGGCATCTGTCTCCTTTGGCAACTACATGGCATCTCCCTGACTCCGCCTACTCTCTCTCTCTCTCTCTCTCACTCTCTCTCTCTCTCACTCACTCTCCTCTCCTGTAGCCTGGCTATGGTCTGCCCTGCCATAGGCCAAAGCAGCTTTATTCATTAACCAATAAAAGCAACACATACACAGAAGGACATCCCACATCGGACCATAGCTGCACATTATAAATGATTTGAAAAGACAGGCTTGCTGTAAACTCTACTAAGCAGAGTTCCAAATGGCTCTGTGAGTACCTGAATCTTGCCTGCTTTCAGAGCAGCGAACATGCACTGTGCTGTGTTGAAGGCGTGTCTCCAATTGTGATAGGCGACATTCTTCCGATAATTCTTCTTAACACTTAAAATCCATCTGCAAAGAACCTTTAGGAGATGAAGGAGAAGGAGTGACAATGATTGCCAAGTGAGTCATCATTTTCTGAGTTCTGGGCATTTTGCGGCACTCACGCTCAATCCTTACAGTGCGAAGGAGGCGCACGTGACTGTTCTGAGCCTTTGACAAAGAAAGAGACCAACACTGGCTCCTCCCAGCTGATGGCTTCTGGCAGGGGTAGGTGGGTAGGGACTCAGTTTTAAAGGACTCACATCTCACCATGCTGCAGTGAGAATACGGGCAATACAAATTGGACTGGCTTGGGTTTTCTTTTCTTCTTTTCTTTGGGGAAGGCCCAAGGGACGGGGTGGGGTGGGGAGTGGGGGTGTGGACCTGGAAAGTTAGGCAAGTGAATGTGATGGGGGACATTATGTGAAACTCAAATAATCAATAAAAATATGTTAGAAAAAATGAATAAATATTTTAAAAAGAGAAAGAAAGAAGGAAGGGAGGGAGGAAGGAAGAAAAGAAGGAAGAAACTACACTCAATCAGGTAACCTGTCAGTGGTGGGTGCTCATAAGGGGTAGAGCCAGAATTCAAATATTACTGGTTCAGTCCAGAATCCACTAAGCTAACCTAGTTCGACTGGATGAAAAATGGGTAATATCTCAAAGAAAGGTATTTTGTCAAGGGTAGGACACCAACTACCTTTATAAAAAATATTGCCCTGTGCTGTCCTTGGAATCCTGAGTCATAGGTGCACGAGCGCTGGAGAATGAGTTCACTCCATGCTCTCATGTTGCACACTGTGTGCCAGGATCTAAGGTGGCTGGGATCGAGGTATCTAGCTCAAGTCTCAGGACAAACCAGAATCGCAAGTTGATGCCCTCTTCATTAGGTCTTTACACTTTCGGTTCTGCCTAAGGGTTAGGCACAGTTAATGGCTGTTAATGACTACCAAGAAATCAAAATTTGGAAATAATGTATACTAAGGCAAGCTCCTGGGACCCATATGGAAAACATTTCTTTTAAAAGATGGGAAGGGGGGGAAAAGGCAAAATTGTTCAAGCAAGTCTCCCAAGTTGGGTTTAATTTAACTTCTAAGTGGAGTATTAAATTAAATCCTCAGGGACCCATGAGCTAAGCATGGCGATTCTGTTTGTGTTACTAGTCTGCCTCTCTTAAAATCTGAATGATTTACTCTCTTTTTTGTAAAAACAAAGATGCGCTTTCTCCAAGTGTGTCACTGGGGATACTGCAAACACAAAGAACATTGCCTCGGGACTGGAAAAAGTACGAGGGGAAAGAACGCAGCTTTGAAAGCGTCCAACCTTGTGATTGGCTCTGGGGCTGAGCGGGAGGCTCTGCGCTGTTGGTAGAAACTGCTCCATCACAGAGGACTTGGCCTAATCACTTTTCTTTTCATGGCTTTGCCTTCTAGTTCTGTGGTTCAGTTCCCGGGGAATTCTCCAACAGAGAACCTCGGGAATTCTGAGCACTGGGTCCTGTGAATTGTCCTTGGGTAAGCAGGTCTTTGTGCCCACGGTGACGTGCGCTCACTCAGGGCTGAAATCTCAGCACAGAGTTCTTTATTCTGGATGTTTTTGGACACTCTGGTGGAAAGATGACAGAGCAGCCACAGTCGGGGGATTTTAAATGAAAGCCACACATTGTACTTTGATGTGTTTTGAGAGTACGCATCAGCATCATGTAGAAAACCTCTCGTGATTAATTAAAGCAGCAAGAAAAGTAATGAGAAAAACAGGAAATTCAGTGTCTCAATATATTCTTCACTAGTTCAAAGCCTAAAGCTCATATTAAATATGTATTCCTACCCCGCAATTGAACCATGGCTAGAGTAACTCTCGTTGGGGATCTGGGCTCTTTCTCTGCCCTTCTTCCCAGCATTCAGTTCTGTCTACTCCACCTACCTAAGTGTTGCCCTATCAAAAGGCCAAGGCAGTTTCTTTATTCAACCAATGAAAGCAACACATAGACAGAAGAACCCCCTACACCATGGGACCCTCGATCACAACAGACATTGGACCCCACCTCCTGAGTCTGGGGGTAGGGGAGGGGAACGACAGGGCATTAGAATCTGAAACACGGTTCAGGTTAATTATCGGTGAAGAGGCTTGGTCAGTGGTTGATAACACCTTTGAGGAAGGCCAAAGACTGTCTGTGACAGGAAGGATAGTCTTACGACTTCAAGAGGACAGCCTACAGCCAGGAGGGAAGAAGATGAAGTACCTAAGAACTTGTTAAGAAAAGATTTGCACTCGGGGACCCGGAGCCATTGCCATTGATGCTGTCCTCACACTAGGCCTGCCCACTTTCTGAGTTCCAATTCAGACAGCAACATTTTCTTTCCTCTCTTCCTAGCTCCCTTTTCCAAACCAAACTGACCCAAATCCTAACCCTGCTTGTATGGATGCTCTGGGCTTTTCTTTCCCCCTGAAGACCTCCCGCTCCCGAGCAGGTGCTCACAGACTGCCATTGCTGGACCCGTGCGGCTTCTTAATCTACTCAGAAAGCCTTGCCTTCTCTCGCTCTCGGCTCCTGGCAGCTGCTGAGATCTCCAGCTTACCTTCCCTGCTATTTCGCTTAAACTCTGATAAAATGATCCTCAAGTGTCTGAGTCCGTTCTAAAATTCTTTTCCTACATGACTAAGAACCTGCAGAAGGAACCTATGTTCCCCAGAGACCATGGAATAAAGTGCAGTATATATAGTTCAGGGAGGTATAGACAGAAAGGACAGACATGGAAACACAATCAACACGTATTCTAATAAAGTGGGCTATTTCAGAGACCAGTAACAGGCAGTGGCTGCCTCCAGCATAAATTAATGCTGGAGGTTTGTCATTCAGTAGGGGCATCCTCTCCACCTAAAATTATACGGACAATAACACCTGAAATAAAAGAGAAGACTAGACACTTAGGCAGAAAAGCCAACCGAAATAATCCTAATGGTCACGTTGATGCTGCCCAGAATAATTTTAAATCAAAATTAGCACACAGAGTGCCAATATTCCATAAATTTGCCCCACCTTGTAAAAGTTCTATATAAAGGAATTAAAATCTTTTGATCTCCCCACCTTGTACAACTGTTATGAAAATCTTTTAGTCTCTTCTACCTGGCAAAACTTTTGTTTCTGCAAAGAGCTCCCTGTAATCCTGGAAGCCTACGGTCTGGAGCAACTCATCACTCTCCTTCATTTCCTTTACACTGAGTCTTTTAAAACCAGCCAATCTCAAAGACTGTGAGGTCAGAGCCCGGCCAATGGGAAAAATACAGTCACCATCTGTATTAGAATAAAAATGAACTGAACTTCCTGACCTGGGGTGCTCGCTAGCCCAGTCTGGGTCATGGTGTTCCACTGGGGGGGGGGAAATTACCTTGACGAGCTATTTTTACTTGGTTCATGTGTTTCTTTGTGTGGCACTGAAGTTTTATCTATTGCTTGTTGGTTGCCATTAAGGTAGGCGCTATGCAAAAAGAAAAGGAAAGTAGGTGATCTAGAGAGGCAGGCTCTTCCTACGGCTAAGAATCCAAAGAAAGCGTTGCTAGGGAAAATGAGTGAGTATCTATCTGTAATACCCAATCCTCAAATGCTACCTATAAGCCAAACAAAAAGTAAATCAACAATGAGCATTTTTCAAAAAGAATCACATTCTTGTGCTCGAGCCAAGCCCTTGGAAGAGAGTCATTGTTAGTTACAGATGTGGACACTCCGGGAACACATGGAACCGATCAAGGTATTAGGAAGGAAAACTGGGATCCATATTTAGGACTTCTGACACCAGATCTGAACTTATCACATCCACAGGGCAGACTTTCAAAGTGAATCCTATCTCACTGTGGAAAATTCTGATGGTGATTTAGCATAGTCAAATTGGCCTAAAGGGGAGATAATTGGCATGCTCTCTGTACCTGTGGATTAAGCAGACTGTTACAAGCGCACACATACACAGGCATGTAAGATACAGATGAACATGTAATTCATACCGACTTCCCCGGGCAGTAACATCATTTACTCTAAGAGGTGAGGAAATGGAGAACATGGGAGGTAAACTCTCCGGGTGTATGTGTGAGGATCACTAAGAGATCTGTAATGGAAGTCCATGACATTCCTACTCCATGATGGCCTGGTTTCTTCATTCGTGAATGAGATCCATTCGTGAGAACTTGTTGGAATAATCAAACAACACAGCATCCCTCAACTAACACTCAGACAAGAGAGACCATCATTAGCCTATCTGAATTGCTTGTGCTTCATTGAAGAAAATTAATATGAACTTAGATTAAATTTAAGTAAGAATCAGATTAGGGTCTCCAGGAACATTAGTGACACTCTATTAACCTTGGTTATATTCACCCTTGGCTTTCTTTCCATTCTGTGAGGCCTTTGAGAGTGGGGTCTGCTCATCATTGGGATCACAAAGAACATGTGAGTAACTTCTCATAGTATGAATTAATGTAGGGCTAAATAGAATTATAAAAGCATTGAAGACAAAAAGTTTTATATGGGAAATCTGTATTTGGAGAGTGGGCCCCAAAGGGTCTCATTTCTGCTCTATGGAGATGATCTCGTTTGAGGAGTCTGGCCTCACAAGCACCTAGGGCCCTGGTGCTGCTGCATTCTATGTGGTCATCACAGCCTTGGCGATGACGTCAAGGTACTTCCAGGCTTCGAACTCCTCCATGAGTCACCAGTGGAGGAGAGCCTGTTCCCTTAGATGGCTCCCCAGACTACCTGTTCTGCTGGTCACCCTTCCAGCTGCTTCTCTGGCCCCTTTCCCCTCCTCTGTGTCCTACCCAGTACCTCCTGCCACCTGCTTTTGCACTTCTCCCGTCGCTTTAGGTAGAATCCTCCTGTATTCTTCCACCTGGTGTGTGACACATGGTGGGAATCCAATACATGCATTTTTTAGGGGGCGGGTTCGAGACTGGGTTCTTCTATGTAGCCCTGGCTATCTTGGAACTCACTCTGTAGACCAGGCTGGCCTCAAACTCACAGAGAGCTGCCTTCCTCTGCCTCCCGAGTGCTGGAATTAAAGGCGTACACCACTACCACCCAGTTTAATGAATTCATTTTTAATGACTGATGGGTTTTCTTAGGCAAGACTATGTTAATCATTAAAGCTGAAAACCCCTATTACATGCTATTAGTCAGGTACAGTTTTCTATCTTACACACACACACACACACACACACACTTTTACCAAAGCACATCACTGCCTTCCTACCTCATGCTTCATCTGGAAGTTCTGCACAAGGTTGAGGTCAGTGAACATCCGAATTGTACACAGCGCTGTTTCCACATCAGACAGCTCAAAGTCGCTGAAGCTGAAGTCAGTAATTTTAAGGGTTTGGGCAGATGGTACCACAGCAGCCTTAATGAAGAGAAGAAAATGAAATAACACTGTAAATAAGATGGTAGTTAGTCACAATGCTTTCTCACTTTTTTGTAGGAAAACAGAACATGTTGTTTCTTTTATTTTTCCTTTCAATATTGCTGTAGTTTGGGTCTGGAATGTTCCCCCCCCCCAAAAAAAATAAAGTGGGCTTGTTCTTCAGCCCAGTGTTGTTGGGATGTCTTAGTCTGGGTTTCTATTGCTGTGGTAAAACATCATGACCAAAGGCAACTTTAGGGTGGGAGACATTTATGCATCTTACAACATGCAGTCCATCATCCAAGGAAGCCAGGGAAGGACTTCAGAGTAGGAACCTGGTGGTAAGAACTAGTGCAGAGGCCATAGAGGGGTTTTGCTTACTGGCTGGATCCTTATGGCTTGATTAACCTACTTTCTTAGAGCACCCAGGACCACCAGTCCAGGGGTGGCACTGACCACAGGGATCTGTGCCTAGCCACATAAATCATCAATCAAGAAAAAGTACCAGTGGCTTGCCTACATGTGAATCTGGTGGGGGCATCTTCTCAACTAAGCTTTCCTCTTCCAAAACGGCTTGTGTTGAGTTTATATAAAACTAACTAACACATGGCGGTGGAACGTGTCAAGAGGTGGAGCTCGGGGGCGGGGGGGGGAGTTAGATTACTGGAGTTATGACCTAGAATGGGAGACTCTGGAGCCTTCATTTCCTCTTACTGAAAACACTTGCTGGATGTCATGACGATCAGTTTTCTCTACCAGGTTTCTCCCATAATGCACTGGGTCAACTCCAGACTCCACAGCAGTAGAGCCAACTTGATTATGTACTACAAACTCTGAAACATGAGCCCATATAAACGTCCTCTTTTTCAGTTGGTTCTCTCAGGTACGTTATCAAGCAATGGCAAACTGCAATAGACTATCTTTATCACAGGATCCCCCTACCCTTATTAAACCAAGCCACATGGGGTTAACGGATATGATTCCAGAGAGGTTAGAGGCTTGCCACCATGAGACTGCACTTCAAACAGAAAGTAGCCAAGAGGACCCTGAAAATCTGGTTCTTTTATACCTCTTATTCATCTGATAGATGCAACTCTCTGGAACTATTCCATCGCTGGAAGTCAAGCAGTAAGCACCATAAAGATAATGGTCCAAGCAATTTATATTTCACCCATACAAAAACCTTGTGGATACTCTGTAAGGGATGGATCTGGTTTCCAAGACAGTGCGTTGCCTAGCTCAGATCTGGCCTCACTGCTACTCTGTAGAGTCTACAGTGGAGCCTATGCAGATTCTCCTCCTAACTTGAACATGTCAATCACCTACAGTACTAACAAAAGCACTGGCCTTGGAATTTCAACTTAATCCAGTACAGGTGGCTGTGGGAAGTTGATTTTGTTTGTATTTTGGAAGGGGTGGCTCTCTCTCTCTCTCTTTTTTTAAAACTGAAATCCTTGGCTTTAATTTTACAGTCATTTAATTGCAGCATGCACCTGGAGGGTCTTCAAAGAAACCTTGCTCTTTTACATCCATCTCTCCTCCTTTGTACTGTCTGCTTCTATGAGCTCCTGCTTTTAACTGATAGGTTCCTCTAGGACACAGTTATAATCTAAAGTAGGAGTAAGCGCCCCATGGTGCTAGCCCCTCTCTGGGAACACCTGTTAAGTGGCACCAATGGCTGTAAATTACTGTCATGGCCCCTATGCTTTTTTATTTATTAGCATAAATACTTAAGAGTAATTGGGAGGGAATTAAAATCTTATTCTCTTTGCTTAACAATTTTCATTTTATTTAAAGATGAGCCTCCTATGAAGCTCAGGTTAGCCTGGAGCCCAGGATCTTCCTACCTTAGCCCTGCTAGTATTGGAACGATAGGCATGCACCAAGATTCTTAAAGTCCTAAAGCTTCCTAGGAGGATGAGATCCATCTGCCCGCGTTGGGGCAGTCCTCCAAGTACACCCTAATCTTGCTGTCAGAAACACCTAATTTGTTATGTTGTTTAGGGTATTAGAAAAATTAAACGGCAACATGATCTTTGAACTTTTTTCCTAAAGCATCCATGAAAGATGACCTGGCCAAGGTCAAGGGACCCTGGCAGCCTCACCGCTCTCTCCTGTATGCTTGCTGGAACCTGTGGCTACTTGAACTTGTAGGACCCCCTACTCCCACACCCACGGACCATCTACTCTATGGGCATGCAACTGAGTGTTAGTATTTAGTATTGGTGGTAGCCGGATCACCCTGAGAGCAACTTGATAAAAAGAGCCTGTTCGTTTATTGAGAAAAGAAAAATACTGAGTGGAAACAGTTGCCAAACCCCTTCGGTTTCTTAGCATTCAGACGGCACTATCCTGTCTTCCTTTCAACTTTGGGAACTAAAGCCATCAAAATACTAAAATATTCCAGAGCAACTGGGCGCTCTATAGCCCCTCCACCTTCAAAGCTATTTCCCCCACTCACGTTGTCTGTCATGTTTCACTTCACATAGACAAGAGTGTCCCATCCTGTAAGACTCTTCCCCTCAGACAGAACTTCACGAGAAAATGTGCACCCTGGAAACCAGCCCCATGGATTTTGTGGGGGCTGAAACAGGGAAGACAACTGAACATGTTTAGAAAAAGGTCTCACTGTTTACAGTGGCTTCCAGCATCAGAGAGGGAACCACTCCAGTTGGGGAGGAAACAGATAACATCTGCTTTCCTGGAGCATATCCACTAGGCCAGAGAACAGATGTTTTATATCTCAGCATCATTTTTCTTACAGCAGGACGTTTTCTTCCTTTCCTTCCACAAAGCATATTCCACAGCTGCAGGAGAGGTGGCCCACACAGCCCAGCCCAGCCTCCCCTTTGTGCGTGGAGTCTCGGCCTCTCAGACGGACAGGAAAGCAGTGTCCTTTCCTTCTTCAGTCGCTACCACACCACAGCACAAACAGACTCCATGAACAGACCCAGCAGAGACAGGCAAACATTCTCCACGAGGGCCTTGTAGTCAGATACCAGGTTCAGAACTGGGACCAGTCACTAACGAGGCTTGAGAAAGTCAGAAATCCCTTAAAATGCTCCTTCTTTAACCATCACATAAAATGTCAACTTTCTGTTTGTTTGTTTTTTTACTATTTCAGAAGATAAAATATTGCACATTTTCCTGATAGCAGAGACCGAAGTGTGTGGTATTTGGAGGTGGGACAGTCGGGTACAATTCTAGATTCTCAGAACTTTTGGTCACAGTTGCATGCACTAGAATTTAGAAAATAAGATACCAGCCAGGGAAACAGGTAGGCTGGCTGCAGACACCAGCAGGGAAACAGGTAGTCTGGCTGCAGACACCAACCGGGAAAACAGGTAGTCTGGCTGCAGATCTTCACCTCGCATTCCTCTGACTGTGATGCCCCAGTGCCATCCCAAACTTTGTAGCAGACCGCTTGCTGCAGCCTCTGCTCCTTTCCTGCCCACCATCTCCAGGCGATCATACAGGTCTTCTCTTCCAACCTCCCTTCCCTCCCCTCATCTCATCCCAGTCCCCAGTTCCAGCAGGCATTCCTTGGGAATCCACCAGCCAACCCTGTCAGAGAAGCAAGTAGGCCAGCAAACCAGATAAGCAAGCTTCATGTCATCACTTTCCCTCACCTTCTCTAACCCAGCTCCCCAATCTCATCCCCAGCTGTGTGGCAGACTCCCTGTTGTGGCCTCTCCGCACTCTCTACACCCGTTCCCAGGGGACTAAGGAGATCCTGGCAGAATATCTTGCTTTTCTCCCTCCAGCAGACCTCCTTCAGCTTCCTCTTCTTATTCCATTCCCATTCCTAAGTGTCAGGTCCCAATACCCTGAACCTTTAGTAGCCACACCTATCAAGATCCCAGAATTCTGTACCAGGCAACACACAGCCATCACAACCTCCAAAGAAACAGAGAGGGCAACAGAAGCCAAGGAACAAAACACTCACCCAACAAAGACAAGACTAGATACCAGCGCCAAGAATTATAATCAAACCCAGATGCCAGGACAACAATGCAAGCACAATCAATACCAGCCAGGACGAAGTCTCCACTAGAGTCCAGCTATCCCACCCAGGCCCTGAGATCTGCAGTACAGCTGAAGCATAAGACAAAGACCGTGAAATAGTCTTTATGAGTATGACAGAGGTCCCCAAAGAGGAAACGAATAAATCCCTTAAAAAATCTATGAACATACAAACAAAAACTGGAATGAAATAACTAAAATAATTGAAGACCTGAAAGGAGAAATAGAATCAATAAAGAAAACCCAAACTGAGGAAAATCTGGAAATGAAAAATTTAGGAATTCCATCAGGAACTTCAGAGGCAAGACTCACCAACTAGCAAATAAAAATCACATCAAAAAGAACATCCACCATGATCAAGTAGACTTTATGCTAGAAATGCAGGGATGGTTCAACATCCATAAACTGATGAATGTGATTCATCATATAAACAAAGTGAAAGACAAAAAACATGTGATCATCTTCTTGGCTACAGAAAAGGCCTCTGACAAAACCCAATACCCTTTCATGATAAAAGTCTTTGAGAATTTAGAGATATGAGGGACATACCTCAATGTAATAAAAGCAGTTAATGGAAAGCCTATGGCCAACATCAACTTTAATGGAAAGAAATTCAAAGCAACTCTATTAAAATCAGAAACAAGACAAGGCTGTCTACTCTCTCCATATCTCTTCAGCATAGTACTTGGAGTCTTAACCAGAACAACAAGACACCTGAAGGAAATCAAGGGGATAAAAATTACAAAGGAAGGAGTCAAAGTTTATTTGCAATGATATGATGCTATACATGACTGACTCTAAAAATTCCACTGAGAAACTCCTACAGCTGATAAACACTTTCAGCAAAGTGGCTGAATACAAAATTAACTAACAAAAATCAGCAGCGTTCCTATATACAAATGACAAATGGGCTGAAAAAGAAAGCAGGAAAACAAAAGCTCTCACAATAGACTCAAATAATATAAAACATCCTGGGTAACATTAACCAATCAAGTGAAAGACTTGTATGATTAAAAACTTTCATACAATTAAGAGAGAATTTGAAGAAGCTATCAGAAGATGGAAGAAAGACCTCCCGTTCATGGATTGGTAGGATTAACATAGAAAAAAAAGGTCATTACTAAAAGCTATCTACAGATTCAATGCAACTCCTACCAAAATTCCAATACAATTCTTTACAGAAATTGAAAGGACAATTTTCAGCTTCATATGGAAATGCAAAACAAACAAACAAACAAACAACAACAAAATAGACAGACAAAAATCAGAATAGCTAAAACAGTTCTGAGTAATAAAAGAACAATGGGAAATATCACTATCTCCTATTTCAAGTTGTACTACAGTGCTATAGTAATAAAAACAGCATGATATTAGCACAAAAACAGACACATTGATCAATGGAATATAACTGAAGACCCAGAAATAATTCCACAAACATGGATACCTGATTTTTATGGAGAAGTCAGAAAGACACACTGGGAAAGAGCCAGTATCTACAACAAATGGTGCTGGTCAGACTGAATGGCTGTGCGTAGAGAATACAATTAGATCCATACTTATGACACTGTGCAAAACTCAACTCCACAGGGATCAAATACATCAACATGAAACCAGATAAACTAAATCTGACAGAAAAGAATAGCCTTGAACTCATTGGCACAGGAAAAGACTTTCAGAACAAAACTCCATTTGCACAAGCACAAAGATCAATAAATGGGACCCCAAGAAACAGCCAATAGAGAGCTAATGTACAAAATACTTAAAGAACTAACAAAACTAGATATCAATAAAACAACCCAATGAAAAACAGGGTTACAGCTCTAACCAGTGAATTCTCAAACTGTATTCTCAAATGGCTGAGAAACAACACTTAAGGAAGTGTTCAACATCCTTAGTCATCAGGAAAATGCAAATCAAAACTACTTTGAGACTTCATGTTACACTCAGAATGGCTAAGATCAATAACACAATTGACAGCTCATGCTGATGAGGATGTGGAGTAAGGGGAACACTCACTCATCTCTCTGGGAGTACAACTTGTACAACCACTGTGTAAAGCAGCACGGTGCTCAGAAAGGTAGAAATGAATCTACCTGAAGACCTAGCTACACCATTCTTGGGCATATACCGGAAGGACACTTCATTGTACCTACTGGAGACACACATGTTAAACTATGTTCATTGTTGCAATATTCATGATAGCCAGAAATTGGAAACAACCTAGATGTATAAAAAATGTGGTACACATTTACAATGGAATATTACTCAGCCATAAAAAAATGAAACCATAAAATTCACAGGTAAATGGATGAAACTAGGAAAAAATTCATCCTGAGTGAGGCATTCCAGATCAAGAAAGACAAATATGGTAAGCATTTGTATATGTGTGGATATGGACTGTTAAGTCCATGATAACCAAGCTACAATACACAGAACCACAGATGTTAAATGTAGAGTAAGGGTCTAGATAGAGTGGGGGCAGAGAGCTCTCTCTAGGAAAGGAAAATAGAATAGATAGCTATGGATAGATGGTGGGGGACTGGAACGAGATAATCAAGTGTAGATATGTGGGGGGAGGGATAAGGGAGAAATATGGGGAGAGACAGATAAAATTAAGAACATTTGAGTGGTAGTATGGAAACCTAACATGGTAGAAGCTTCCTAAATATACATATATACGAAGGCAATATAAATGAAACTGCTAAATAAGGGGTGAGACAGAGCCCCAGCTGGACATCTCTTGTCACCAAATGAAGTCTCCAGTACTGGGACTGGACTACATCTAATTGAGTTGTCATCAAAGGGATCCCATGGGGATCCCCAAACAACACAGTCTGCTGCCAAGAATATAGGTTGCTCTCCACAAACTGATAGCAAGGCTCCATTGCTGAAGACAACACCCACAAAACTCCTTGAACATGGAAAAGTCAGGTTTGTGCCTACCTAGAGCCTTCACCCCTACATATTAGCATCTTTGATACAAGAAGGTACTCTGCTAGAGGCTACCAAAGAAGAAATGAAAACACCAACTCAGACAATCTCTTTTATCCACAATGCTGTCCTGCCTGCAAGATATGCTAGTGCAATGGTAGAATAAAGCTGGTTGGACTAACCAACCAGTATCTGATTTGATTTGGGTACCCAAGACTGACAGTAGGTAGTTCACGGACCTAGGGCAAAACCAGATACTCCTGTTCTTAAAAAAAAAAAAAAAAAAGAACATAGTAACGAAATGACATCTAATGACATTTTGCTATACTCAGAGCTTACTGCTTTGCTCAGTCATCATCAGAGAGCCTTCCTCCTGCAGCAGATGGGAACACATACAGAGACCCACAGCCAGACAATGCGCAGAGAGTGAGAGACCTTGGGACACTCACCCCTAAGTGGGATGTCTCCATCAAATCTCTCCCCCAGGGCTCACGGAACCCTGCAGAATAGGAGGCAGAAAGAATGTAAAATGCAGAGAGGATGGAGGACACCAAGGAAACAAGGTCCTCTAAATCAACAGCATCGGTGCACACATGAATGCACAGAGACGGAGGCAGCGTGCACATCATGGGGTGCTAGAGCCTTTTGTGTGCCTCTCCTTGTACTTTTTTCTTTCTGTTTGCTTGTTGTGTCTTATTCTATGTTTCAGATGCTGTAGGAATTCCTACAACAGGTAGCCTTTAAGTTACCCGCCCACTTGGATGTGGTCTCTTATACTATTTATACTGATGTAAAGCGCATGTCCAGCCTCTTTTCCAGCTGCAGGATTTGGTTGCTGTTCTCTGTTCCAGCAGAGGATTCTGACTTGTGAGTCTACCCCTAAATAAATAACCCTCTATTATTCTCAATTCTGAGCTAGTGTGGGATTTCTTTTAAGCGTCCTTCTTCAGTTAGCTTTTGTTTTATCATAGTTTATTTAATTACTAAGGAGGGAAGTGTAGCTTTACAGAACATAGAGTCCCTTTTCTACTCTCCAAATATCTGGCAGCATGGTTGATGTAGGTGAGAGCTGATAGGCCAGTGGCGTTCTGATTCTAGTCTACGTGTCTGATGGAATGTCCAGATATGATACAATAGTCCAGATATGTTCTGTTCCAGGAACTCATTCCTGGGGTCATCCATTGACTTCTTCAAGTGATTTGAAAGAAAATGTTCGTCTTTCTGTCTTAAAACTCAAGGCAGTTTGTATTTTCTCAGTTGAATCCTGACAATGGTCAATTTTGTAACAAAAGTGATTGTAGGCAACAGACCCTCAAGACCCAGAATCTGAGACTGGATAATTGATACAGACGAGTCCAGAAGCAGAGGGACCCAGAGTTCCATCAGAGTAGCATATACAAATTGTTAAAAATACAACTTCTTGGGCCCAAAGCAGAGCTACTGAACTAGAAAAGGCAGGAGTACGCCCTTGCCATCTGTGTGTCGCAATGAGCTTTCCAAGTGATTCTGATGGATGCAAAACTGTGAGGCCCATTGCTTTGGGAGAGGACAACCACAGTTAATGACACAGGCATTTACATGGTCACTGTGGCTGTCTTCAATGAAATGCCCTTTGTAGATCCGTTGGCAAATGCCACGCCACAATCTAATGGGCAGAAACCACAAGAGGAGCTGGCTGCTTCTTGCTGCTGCTTCAGAAGGGTGAAATACAGAGCTGCTCTAGACTTCAATCTTTTTTGGTTCAAACCATGACCAGAATAATAAGAGAATTTATGGATTTCCTAAAAGAATCTGACAGACAAAATCCAGATGAATCTTCAGCAGGTTGCAGAATCATAATCCATGTTGAAATCAGACACGCCACAGGCATGGTTCAAATCTCCCGTGTCTAAGTTAGAGCACTGATTAAGAGGGAGCACGGCACCAGGAAATGGAATTGAGACAGTAAGGTGCAGCTGCACAGGTCCAAGTCTCTCAGACAAGAGAGAAGTTAGCTTTGAACTCACAGAGATCCACCTGTCTCTGCCTCCTGAGTGCTGGGATTAAAAGTGTGTGCCACCACTGCCCAACTATGATTATATTTTTCAAATGTATGGGTAAAATAAATATACTAATCATCTAAAGATTATTGAATTTCTTATTTTTGGAGAAGGCCTAATTAAAAGGGCTACTGTTTTGCCTGTAGGAAATGTCTTAGCACAGGTATGGGCACAGGGCTACACAATCTATTTGACTGTGTATTATTTATGCCAAAATAAATAATTAAACAAATAAGACACACTGATGTCAGAGCATTCAATCTGCCTTAGATCTTAAATATCAGCTCTCAAGCTGCAAATAGAAATCATGGGGACTGAAATGTCTCTTTACAGTCAGCCATTAATAAAAGGCTCCTTCTGCACAAGAAGTATTAAATAAAATAAGTTTGAAAAGAAGGGTAGCTATTGAATTTGCTCTTCCATAAAATGTCAAATTCTTCTAATAGCGTCAATGTTTTATAAAGTCATTTTGTTCCATTTCTCTTTGATATTTAGTCAATAAAAACGAGAAATTTCAAATAGTTCTCATTTTAAGGAAAAAATTTTCAGGGATCAAATGAATATATTTGATAGGTCATACTAGTGGCTTCAAAGAAAGGTCTCCTGCCAAGTGCTGGACACTCCCCTGTGGGCCCTGACCAATAATACTCCCATCTCAGGTGCACTGTGCAAAGGATGCCAAGGCCATTCCAGCCTTTGAAGAAAGCCACTGTGACAGCCACTATCTTACACTCCGCAGAAGGCTGCTGCCTCTGCTCCCCACTTTCAAACTCTCAAAATGTACGTTTAAAAAGGAAACTCACGCAGCTTTTAGTGCTATTAGAACGTATCTTTTTTCCAAGACGGGGGGGGGGCATTCAAACACAAATGAGAGGAATCTACAGAGCATTAGGTGCATGGGGCAGTTTGGAATCTAGTCGTCCAGAGGGACGTGTCTAAGACACAGAAGCAGAGAACTTGAATATTTTTATTAATTACTAAATCAGTATGTTTCCTTCTTTCTTGCATTAAATAAGTGGTTCCTTTAACTTTAGTAGGGAAGATGGATATTAAAAACTTGGATAATGAGCTTACACTTTAAAAAAAACCATACAACAAAGCCATCATGATAGAATTCTGATAAGATATAAATATAAGTATAAACTTAGAGGAACCTGTAAGCATACTTTAATATATACAGATCTGCTATTATGTTGCTTACCTAGTTCCACATACAAAACTTATTTTAAAAACTGTGGTGTTTCCAAGCTACACACAGCTGTTGTCTACGAGAAGTTCAATAACAGAGTCTCAGTATTTGGAGATAAGATTATGGCTGGAAATTGTCTGCTAGTAAAATCAAAGTGAGACAGGAAGACTCAAACAGGTAACCTAGTGAAATCTTGCATATGCGGAAAACATGTAGCTCTCTTAACGTTTTAGATTTCCATAAAGAGGATGCCTCCATCGACAAGCCAGAGATGGTTTTAGACTCTGGCCCAATTTAAGAAAGCTAATCCCTTACCAAGGCCATAGATGACTGCGGTTCAGTAGCACTGGGTATCATCAAGATCACAGGACCAACTCTTGGTTAAACCATCTAATTGAAAGTTTCAAGTTAAAATTGGTCGGTTTTTAAAAGATTTCCCCAAAGCAAGAGCAATGAGTATCTTGCTGTGAGATATTTGACCTAGTCATCAGATTTGGGTCAGGTCCCGGCTCTGTCCTTCACCGCAGTCACCTGCATCAGTCCAAGACGCCTGATCAAGGCTGGGCCCACATAGCATTTCTTTCTTTGAAAGATTAAGGTGAAAATGAGGGGAATTCTGTCCTAGGAAATCCTACCTCAGTGGCTACCACAGTCCTTTCTTTCTAATTTGGTTGTCAAATAAAGAGTCTCAAAGCCCCTTTAAGACATCAAAAAATTCAGTTAGCTTCTAGATCCATCATCCATGATTCTGTAAAATTCAGCCAAAGCTGGACCAGAACTAACTCAGTAACAAACCATGTAGTTTATTTACTTTAATAGTATCTACCTATTGCTTTTCTTGTAGGTCCAGAAGACAGAGAAGCAATCAGTCACCCAATCAGTCAAGTATACATTCATGTTCCAATTGTTAATTTAATCAAATTTATATTCTGCATCTTTCTTTAAGAGGTTAATTTACTTTTATTTCATGTGTATAACTTTGCTTGTATCATTGTGTGACTGACACCTGAAGAGGCCAGATGAGGGCACTGGATCCCTGTAACTGAAGTCACAGGCAGTTGAAAGATACAGTGTGGGTGCTGGGAACCAAACCCAGGTCCTTTGCAAGAGTAGCTAAAGTTCTCAACTACCAAATCATCCCCCAGCCCTATATTCTGTTATCTTAATTAACTTTTAAGAACCATGATCAGGTGACAGGGGTTCTTTTATTGCTTTCTCAGCAACCTGTGACTAAGGATCATCAATAACATGGCAACACACTCAGCTGAAAGGCCCGATTTCTGTTATACTCAGTGTTAATCAAGAAAAGGACAGACGAAAAATGGGATTAAAAAAAATATCAAGTTAAGTTGTGTGTATGGTGGGGAGGGGGTGAGATGTTTGAGTTTCCTATCAGTTCCTTTGATATGACTAGAGAGTTTTATTCTGGATATAGTCATACACGTTTGGTACATATATTGCTTAATCTCCACAGAGTAAAATTTCAAAATAGGAGTTAAGAACACATGTGACAGCTTTTAAATTTATTTTACAGTTGCAACTGACATAAACAAGCAAACACATGGCAAAGACAGCGATTTGGGGAACTGCTGGGCTATGCAGACACCTGGGTAGTTAGAGCTGTAGAAGGATTTTTATTTGGTTGCCATAAAGCTAGACTTGAAATCACTTGCTGAATTTCAACCAATTTAAATAAATTACTTGACCTACAAAAGATGTAGCCCTACATATCTCAATGCAGCTGCCAGACATCTATTTTCCAAATGGAACCACAGATGGCCCTGAACAATACGCTGCACAGCAATTTCCTGCTATTCCAGAGTGATTTTCTCTTGCTAAAATTATAGACATAATTGAGAAAGCCAAGTTTAGACTTTTGCGAAAGACTCTGCTCTTTCTGAAGTGCAAAACAGAGTTTCATACTCCAGTGGTGTTTTTAGCATCGTGATGAGAAGTTGCTGAGTTTGCTCTTTGGATTTCCATAAGACACTTGGCAGGGTATAGCTTTTCCTTTACCTTGACACTGCTTAATGCCTTGCGGGGCTTGAAAGCACAGAGCAGTTTCCTACTCACAGCGTACATGTAATTGAGTAATAGGTCTCATTAGTGGACTAGACGAATGTGCCAGTTAACTTGGGTGAGGTGATTCAGACCTATACTTCTAGGACTGGAGAGCCTGAGGCAAGAAGGATGTCAGGAGTTCAAGTGAATTCCAGGCCAGGCTGAGCTACTGTGTTAGAGCCCATCTCCTGTCCCAACAACAACAACAACAACAATAACAAAAAATGTCAACTAAGCCCAAGGCAAATGACACTTTCAAAACCTGTGTGACCTTTCAGACACAATCACCTAATGATTTCCTTGCTGTCCTTGCTAGATGACTCATGTTCCTACCCATGACAATTTAATTAAGGATGTCTCCAAGGCCTCTTTCTACTGGCCTTTTAACTCCTCGGTTCAGCGCTCTGCACCAACATAAGCGTATTGTTGAGGGTTAAGTATAAGGGCCTCTACCAGAGCATTCCCAGCCGAGACCCAGAGCATCTGGCATGTGTCCTCCCATGGTTCCCTGCCTTCATACTTCTCACTTTATACTGAATCGTGACAGGACTCCAGGAACTAACCTTATCTGATCCCGATTTCAAGCCCCCTGCCGTAAACCATATGGTCAGAAATCGAATCGCTCTCAGTTCTTGACAGTGCAGAGCCGGTTACTAGTGACAACCAACCATCTGCAGTCACCCACCTCAGTCGCCCCAGTAAACGAAAACTAAGTTAATTTTGATGAAAGAAAGAGGTGAACTTTGTAATAAGTACCGGAAAAAACCAACCAGGATAATAGAATAATATTACAAAGTTAATATAAGTCAGTGGTGTTTCGTATTATTGGTGACTTTGTACCCTATCAAGAAAGTGCAGTTAATCAACATAAATAATTCCTGTGATCATCTAAATAGTACCACTAGTGAAAAGCACTTGTATATTAATTAGATGGCTGTAGTCAGCAAGTTTTCAAAAGAAAGGATTACCGCTAAAGCCTGGAGCTCTCTTGTTTCTTCCTCTGCCGCTGACGCATGATAGGACAGGACCTAGGGGTAAGACAGGAGTCCAGGTTACCCAGACAATACGATTAATGCACACAGAACCTCAGCTTGGAGTGCTCCCCCAACTTCCTGGAGAGGTAACTAGGCTCCTCTGACTGCCAGCTCCTGCCTGTGGTTTTCATCAACACAGTGAAACCTCCATGGAGGGTTGAGTGTTTGCACCTGAAGTAACGCTCCTTAATTTCAGAGAAAATCCTGAAACTGTCACTCTGATGTTGTTGACATAACAGACGCATTATCTATAAGTCACTCTAGAAATAGTCTCTGGTTCACCCACGGCAGCAAGTGTTTATCTTGAGCTGCTTTTCAGAAATGTACTTTTGTACAGAATAGGGGAATAAACCTCTTGCATGAATAGACATATTTAAGCTGCTATTTGTAAAGAAAGATAGGGTTCTCAGGTGAGGCCTGTAATAACCATCGAACTCATGCAGAAAACTGCAGGCTGGGATGTACGGTCACGCAGATTTAAAGATGCTCCTAGAGTCTACAAGAACAGAAACAGATAAAGCTATCCACAGCAGCTGAGGACACTGGGCCTATTAAGTTCACAATGGAACCAGGACCCAGTGCTACCCTAAGGTCGGGCTTACTTTAAATCTTCTAACTTGATGAAAAAAAAATCTTAATTCTTGTTTTCAAAAATTGTAACTTCTTTTTTTTAATATTTATTTATTTATTATGTGTACAATATTCTGTCTGTGTGTATGTCTGCAGGCCAGAAGAGGGCACCAGACCTCATTACAGATGGTTGTGAGCCACCATGTGGATGCCGGGAATTGAACTCAGGACCATTTGGAAGAGCAGCCAGTGCTCTTAACCACTGAGCCATCTCTCCAGCCCCAAAAATTGTAACTTCTAAGTAATGAGGAGTTATTTTAGATATTCCTTTTAAACAAAATGTGGTTGTACTGAATGGTTTATTTTATACTTTAAATTTTTTATTTTAAAGTTCTATTTGACAGCAGCAGCAATATTTACAGCCTCCCCAAGGAACCATCTGGATCAAAAGCTTCAGAATCAGAGTCCATGGATCACTGTGAAAGAGGCATGATTTCTGCCTTTTACTGATTTTCTTTACTTATTTTTCCCTTTCCTTACTTTCAATTCTCTAAGACTTATAGGGGATTTCTTTCTCTGAAAGCTTTCTTTACAGGTATCTTCATGGACAGACACATGGAGGAGCTAGACAGGGAAGAGACGGACTCGGGGGCAGCGGGCATCTGTGTGAATGAAGTACAGATGGCAAACACTGCTCTATGCAGAAAAAGCGGGGGATGGGCCAGAGTCTTGGTTTGATCATCTGGGCCTTGGCGAGAGTCTAATATTTGAAATCTACTTTCTTTAACTTTTAAATAAGTGTACAGACATCATTGTGAGAATCACATGTTTTCTATGGGAATACAATGCCAGAACACACATCCACACTGTTGGAAGAGAAAGGAGAAGCCCCACATGTGGCCAAGCAGACCAAATCCCGCCAGCTTTGTCCCCACCTCTAATGTCACCATTTGCTTGGCCATGGCTCTCTCGACTGCTTCATACATCTGCGTGTTCTGGATCCCCAGGCCACAGAAGATAACAAAAGCTTCCAGGAACTGTTCATCATTTTGGTTGAAAGGTTTAATCTTGCCAGTGTTCTCCTCCATCTTATTAACCAGTTGGCAAACTCCTGCAACAATCCGAGAAATTAAGCAGACGTGAGTGTTCGTCACCAGAGCTCTGATCAACCTTAATATTTACCCCCAAAGGTTGTCTGGCGGTTTTCTCTTAGAAATGCCTGGCATGTCCAAGTAGAAGTTCATATCTGACTTCTACAAATGAACTTCTACAAATAAACCTAGGAAAGTAACCCTTATTAATTTACATGAGCGTTAGTTTCACACAGCCCTGAACGTATATCATCTATGATTCAAAAAAAAAAAATCATAGAGAACGATTTTCCTCCAGATTGGTCATGAACTTCAGATCACTTGAGTCCCCAAAGACAATTTGTCCTTTGGAAACTAATTGGATTTTTGTACATGTGCCAAGAGAACAGTTTTGATGCAGATTGGAGTTTTGGGTCACATAGTCTGCCTTCTTTTACTGAGAAATCAGAGTTTAAAAATGCATTTACATACAGAACAGAGTACAGAAAATAGGCAAGTCACACAGGCAGCTTCAAATACACACTCAGGTATCCAAGACAATCACATGGAAGGAGATAAACGCAGGAACAATGACTATTTAGAGATAAGAGCAGATTTAGTCCCTAAAGAATATCACAACCTAAGTCCTGTCCTCGCTTATAGGTCAGTCAAACAATTAGGCGAGTGGAGGATTACCGTAATGTTATGATCAATCTTTACTCAGCTCATGTCGCTGTGGGATTTTGTGTTTACAGGATGAGGTCGCTGCATAAGGAGTTGGAACACATGGCCTGCCACTGAGTAAAATGTGTTAACTTTTTTAATCACTTGGTCTCTAAATATAAGACTTCCTGAACCTATGCCTCCACTGTGGGATTGGCACTGTGGCAGGTACTTGATTAGACACAAAATCTCTGGTCATTGTGATTGTCCTTGTGAAGGTGGTGGGACCATTACAGGAATGATGAAAGGGTTGTTGCATTTGCTCAGAGCCACACAGCACACACATGTGAGTCTAAAAGCAGTCTCTGCCTTGGCCTCATCCCAACTTCCTTCACTTCACAGGCTTATTTACATGGAACATTCCGATCGCCCACCCCTTTGCCTTGGCCTTTCCACCGACCTGGGCCAGCATAACTGCCCACTGGTCTTATGCCTGTCTCCCAGGTGAAGCCTACATGTCTGTCACAATGAGGCCCTTGGCTTCCCCGCCACCTCGCACACAGGGCAGGCGCTTCTCTTCCCTCTGTGCACAGTAACACTTGGTGAACAATGGCAGACTTCACTTCTGTTTCTTTCTTAGCTGTAAGTATGCTGGGCTTAGCAATCTTCTTCCTCCCAGTTCCACTTTCTCAGCTAACAAAAGCCCTGGCAGGGTGGAAAAACTTAAGAAAATAAAATGCTGAGCTAATGAACAGATGCAGTCCTCCAGCTCTGACCCGAGGTACTTCCCCATGGAGATTGTATTGACTATTAGCCCTTATTTTTCCTGGAGCACAAAAGATTTTCATGGTCTGTGATGACATCTGATTACATATTATTTCCCTCTGTCACCATGGTTGTGTACTCTCTTCGTTTTAACACTGCAGATGATCTGGACCCTGCTATGCATTTCTGCTTGCCTATGTAGATACGTGTGTGCTTTCCTATCTGCATCAGGCAGGGAACCACCTTTCTAACACTACTCTATTATGAAACCAAACTTCAAACAAGACAGAAGGAATGCAGACAATGCAAGCAAAAAGACAAGCATAAAAGAGCAGTCAGCGTGCATTATCTTAACAACACACATCCCGAATTTGGTAAAAATGCAAGGGTCATGCCCTCTCATCGTTGTGGCTCCTCATGTTATAACTATGGGAGACTGTTTATGTAGGCTCTGGCTGTCTCCCAGTTGGCATTTTCCTGGGAGTCATGCAATTCATGCTCTTATGCTCAGATCATGGTGGAAGTGTCTTCCAGTTTTTACAGAAGTCATCTTCTATGGGATGGCCAATGCTCAGAAATGAGATTTGTGCATTACTTCATAACAGTTCCTGCAGGCATAACAAAGGGCAATGTGATGTGCACATCAGGCAGTTCGCTAAGCTGTGTCCTAATGAAGTCTTTTATGTAGTAATTCAAATCTGTCCTAGCTAAAACTCACTAAACAAATAAATTAAGAGGTATTAACAGATCTGGAGAAGTAGCACAGTCGTAGACTGCTGGCCTAATATATGCAAAGCCCTGGGCAAAAAGAAAAAAAAAATGGGATGAGGAGTATTAAATTCTACCTCTGAAGTTGCTCAAAAATTATTTAAATGGAATGTCAAGTGAATATTAAGTTCACTGTAACAACCACAGCTCAGTGCAGAACAGATAAAATGTGTCTGTGTTACAAGCCACCACTACAGGTGCAGAAATATAGAATTAAGCTCCAGGGCAAGAAAAGGATACTGAAGACAAAGAGCCATTTAAGTATATAATTAAATTCTCTCTTGAAAATGGGCTGGGCAACATTCATGCTTATCCGACTCATCTCATTAAATCCTCAGAAAATTTAATTATAACAAGCAAAAATATATGGGAAGGTTTATAAGAAACAAATGGAGTTTCTCTTAGAGAAATATTTAAAGCTTGGACACATCCATAGTTTAAATTTTCACCATTTCTTCACTAATGATCTGTGAGAAGAGCTAAACAATGCAATGATGAAATGTGAATCATTTGAAAAGCTGCTATACAGAATCAAAGATACTGGAAAACTATTTCATGAATACCAACTAATAAATATAATCATAAAGTAAAATAATGCCCAAAACCATAGTAGGAGGAAAAGGAAGCAATAATAAAACCAAACAGTAAATTGTCAGTGTCCCCTAATATTATAAGGGGGGGTTGCTTATGCAGACATCATCTCATGAGACCATGGCAACTGTAAGGGCTGGCACCAAGGCCCCTCTAGAAGTCACAGTGAGGATGGCTCTGAAATCCTGCTGCTGCTTCCTGGGACTCATAGTCTGCATCCAAGCCTCAGTATTTTGGCAAAACAGGGTTAAGGCATATATATTTTGCTAGATCCACAGGTTCTCTCCACCATAAATGTAAACATCAAAATTAGCATCTGGCATTAAAATACATAAAACCTACCTTAACACTAATCTTACTTTTTTTTCTAAATTTAATTTTGCAGGACAGGGTTTCTCTGTATAGCCCTGGCTCTCCTGGAACTCACTCTATGGATCAGGCTGGTCTTAAACTCAGAGATCTGCCTGCCTCTACTTCCCAAGTGCTAGGATTAAAGATGTGTGCCACCACGCTTGGCTTTTGTTTTTCCTCCAATAATCTCAGGCCAGAAAGTTTAAAAAATATATACAAGATTTAATCTTGTAAAAAAAAAACTTTCTACTTATTTTTGTCAATAATCTTAACTCAGGAACATTTTTCTAAAAAAAATATTTAATTTTTCAAGTATTCAAAAGAATGATCTTCAAAAGGAGTAACAAATTCCTGGCATTGGGTTTTTTATTTGCAAGCCTATGGTGTCTGGCAAGGGCACTGTCACCAGTGAGAGGGTAAAACCATTGAAGCTATGCATAGATTAGTGTTATTTGTCCTTCTCCATGCCTCCATCCCGTCCTTCAATCCTGCAACCCATTTGGCTCTTCCTGTTCCATTAGTCCCTCTTGCCCCTCCCTGAAAAGTCATTTTTTAAAAAGATTTATTTATTTATTATCTATACAACATTCTGCCTCCATGTATGCCTGCACACCAGAAGAGGGTGCCTGATCTCATTATAGATGGTTGTGAGCCACCATGTGGTTACTGGGAATTGAACTCAGGACCTCTGGAAGAGCAGCCAGTGCTCTTAACCTCTGAGCCATCTCTCCAGCCCCAAGAATCATTTTTTTAAAGGGTGTGACCCTTCACAGGTTGATCATGTTCCAAAAATGGCCCCCCACTCAATAGTATTGGGGTAGCATGACTTGGACTGTATGGGTTTAAAAAGAGAGAAAGAGAAGACATGAAGTTGGTGGGAAGGGAGGCAGGAGTGGATCTGGGATAAGCTGGAAGTAAACATGATCAAATTACATTGTGTGAAGGTCTCAAAATTAATAAAAATATTTTAAAAGAGTCATCTTTCAGGGCATGGTGGTGCAGGCTTTTAATCTCAGTGTTTGGAAGGCTGATCTCAGTAAATTCTAATGTATTAAGTTCCCGGTCACCCAGGGCAACAAAGGAAAAACGCGTCTCAAAAAACAATCAACCTCTTCTCCCAATGTCCCCCACCCCCAAGCTAACATCCACACATAAGAGGAAATGTGTGATATTTGTCTTTCTGGGTCTGGATTGCTTCACTCAGAATCAGTGCCAAGAATGAGTTACCTCTTTTGGAGTTCTTGGCCAGTGAGATCCCATAGACCCGCCACCCCAAACATTAAAGGCTGTTGCTAACACCCTTCATTACCCTCCAGATGAGACCCCATTGCTGAAGACACCACACACTTGAGTCACGGACACGGGGTACTCAAGCTGGTGCTGACCTGGAAGCTTCAGCCCAATCGGTTACCTTTTAAAGCAGTGGAAGGTGTCATGTACAGTACCAGAGGAGAAAAATGATTATCAGTATTACTCAGCTATGAACCCTATGAGCTACAATAACAGCTGGTCTTGCAGGATATGTTCACTAGTACAATAGTGGCATCGAAGTCATGGGTGTAACCAACTATTTTCTGATTGGATTTAAAGTCTGCTACACAAGTTGAAACCTGTACTTATCACCGTCGCTGAGAGCAGAATTCACAGCTAGAAAGGTCAAGGCCCTAAATGAGAAACTAGCACTCTGTTAAGTGGGTAGAATATTAAATTGACTTGTAACAACTTAACATTATACTCACAGATTAGTGACTCTCTCCATTCTCATCAGAGAAGATTCTTTTGGAAGTAGATGGTGATTGACACACCTATTCAAAATGCAGACTGTAAGAGCCCTGAATGGGACATCTATATCATACACCCCCTCCCAAGGGAGAGCATTGTGAAAGAGGAAGAGGAAAGGCTTTAAGAGACATAGGCAGTGGGGGACTGTGAGGAAACAGGGTATCTGGAGGCAGCAGGGCAGTTGAACACATGAACTCACAGCAGTGATGACAGAATGTACCAGAGCTGCACACACACGAGCCAAACAAAGTTTCAACATAGACAGAGGAGGCAGATATGAAGTCCCAACCCTAGTTAAAGACTGATTGGCAATTGCCAGCTAGGGCGCGAGGGAGAGACAATGTTAAGGGTGTGGCCCCCAGCAGGTGGACCACGCTCCAGTGGAAAGACACACCCACACACATGCGTGTACACATACACAGATGCGTGCACATGCCCCTAAGCACAAAGAAGATACAACATTAGGTGAATAGGGAAGAGAGAGTGGAGTTGTACATGTAAAAATTCTTTTGTTGCTTTTAACCATGTGGCTTACAAGATCTTAATTTTCCCCCTAAATTGCCAGTGCATCTTCTAACACCTGGTCACCCATTACCTCATGGCTTGAATTGTTACCTCATCCCAAACAGAATTCATATTTAAAACAATATGTGTATTTCACATTTTAATACTTTTGAAATCTTCTTAAAATTGACAAAAGTCTTGTATGTGACAGGCAGGCACTCTTATCACTGAACTACATCCCTGACCCCATTAATATGTTAATATCTCAACATATTTTTAAGTGAATTTTGACTAAAGCAGATCTGAACTACTTACTAATACAGGACACTTACTCAGTCAATAGCCCGGCAAACTGCCTTAAATAAATCGCATCCTTCTCTATCTTCGTTAACGACAGATGATTAAAATGGACATTTTCCCCATTGTTGAATGATCTAAAATGTTTCTTTCAGCCAACGTCATATCTAGTTCCCAGTCTGCAGTTAGACTTTCTAGTCTCTTCCAACAACCTTGCTGTGTCTTTCACAGCAAATACCTACCTTCAATTATATTACATTTACAATATCATTTTGCTTCTGATAACTAATTCTGTATGTGTACATCTATGCCTGTAGCTCATTCTTTTTACATCTTCTAGATATAAATGCATATAATGAGGGTCTCCACCTCCAGCTTAGAAGATATTAAAATGGAACAAACCCAGGAAAGGATTATATACAGCAAAGAGATTCCAATCACTCAGGAAATATTATTACAACTGATAAAGATTTTCAAATCACCCAGTACAATGTTATAGCTTTCTCCACACAGATGATATGTGATGAGACATATCTCAGGCCAAGAGGAGTCTTTGATACTTAGGAAGTGAGAATTTGTTTCCCATTCTCACTTACTAACAAATATGTCCCAGCACACACTGAAGTTCAATTTTTATTTATTTATTTGTTTGCTTGCTTAGAGGCGAATTACCATGCTATAAAACAGGCTGGCCTTGAACTGAAAGCAGTTCTCCTGCCTCAGCTTAACAACTGCTTGGATTAGAAGTGTGCGGAGGCTTGCAAAAAAATGCTCCCCATAGGCCCATAAGGAGAGGCACTATCAGGAGGTTGGAATAGGTATGGCCTTTTTGGAGGAAGTGTGTCACTGGGTGGAGGGGGGGGGCCGCTTTGAGGTTTCAGAAGCTTAAGCCAGGCTTAGTGACTCACTGTCTCTTCTTCCTCCTACCTGTGAATCCAAATGTAGAGTTCTCAGCTACGTCTCCAGCGCCACGTCTGCCCGTGTGCCACCGTGTCTCCTGCCACGACGATAATGAACTAAACCTCTGAACTATAAGCCAGCCCAAATTAAATGTTTTCCTTTATAAGAGTTGCCACGGTCATGGTGTCTCTTCACAGCACTAGAATCCCTAAGACAGGGTGTATGCCTTTAAACCTGGCTGCTCTGTTTGGCGGCTTCTGGCTGATTCCCACAGGGCTTCCCGTTTAACCCGACATCTCATTTTCTGCATTGTTTGCCATCTCCCTTCTCAGGCCTCATTTGATTCCATCTCTCTTTCCTAATTACTTCGGCTAGGAGGTCCTTTGAGCAATATGTACGCATCAAAACAACTTCAAATATAACTTTACGTATCAGTTCTATGAGAAAAATTTCCAATCTCCCAACAAGTGTTGCTAATCACCATGCACTCCCCCAGTCCCACAAGCCACCACCATACTCCTTAGTACTGGACTGAGCCAGAATCACACACAGCTGGCTGGGCAGGAGTGCTACCCCTAAGCTATGCCCAGATGTTCTCACAACCAGTTTTTAAAACTCTGAGGTAGGCTCTCACTGAGCTACTCAGGCTGGGTGTTGCACACACAAGGAGCCCTTCTCCCTCAGCACCCCGGAGGGCTAGTGGTACAAGCGTGCACCACCATGCCTGGCGATTGGCACATCATTATCTAATTGAAAACCATTTCTTCTCTATCTGCCGGCCCATCCCCAGTCTCCTTCTTCTTTGTTGCTTCTCTCCTATCCCCGTTTTGTGCGTTACAGACTCATTTTTATCCACTCCCATCTCTTGTTTAGGTTATTTTTTCCAATTTCCTTCTCCTGCTTTCTCCCTTCCTGTTTATTTTGGAAAGAAGAAGGGAGACAGGTGCTTCTTTGAGTTCGCTTTAGTTGAAAACTAGGTTACAATAATTTCATTAATTCTTGGTTGATAATAAAACATTACGTTCTTCAGAAATTCCTTAGTGTTTCCTGCCAAATATAGATATGTTTCTTCCTTTTCTTCAGTCAAATCTCAAAGAGAATCTCCACTTTTATAATTTTTAACTATAAGTTCTTAGTTCTAGCTACTTTTTAAAGCTAGTATGCAAAACAGGTTTTATTAAGACTTTTTTCAATCATTGTATTTTGACCGCCCCACCCTCCCCATTTCCCTTTGTGCTGGTTTCTCCCATAATTCCCCTTATCATTTTATACACATATTTGTGTGTCTGTGGTTAAGTCTACATTCTGCATAGGAACCATGACTACTGTGCCTTTCTTTCCCAGTTCTGCTCAGTGGATCTTCCTACCCTTTTGGCTTAGATCTCTGTCTATCTTCCTCATTATCATCCTTATACACATATGCATGAGTAAATAAATATAGACACATATGAGCACAAGGATGATAATGTACACACACACAAATATGTTCTGCATATGCAAGAAAATGTGGTATTTGTCTTTTGTGCTTGGCTTATTTTATTTGATGTAATTATATCCAGTTTCATCCATTTGGCCTGCAAATGGCAAAATTGTTTTCTTCGTTGCCACTAAATAAAATCCCACTATGTACATATACCACATTCATCTCTGCAGATGGACATTTAGAGTGGTTCCACATCTTGGTTACTGGGAATACTGCAGCAATAAATATGGATGTTCAAGCATTTCCTGGTGTGCTTAGTTCCGTCCAGTGAAACAGTCGGATCATTTGACACCCCCCTTTTTTTTGTTTGTTTGTTTGGGACAAGGACTACTGAGAAGTTCATGCTGACCTTGAACTTCCAATGTGCCCCAAGATGGCCTTGAACTTGCAGTGATCCTCCCGCAGCAGCCTTTTGAGTGCTGAGAGCTATGACTTCTTCATTTTGTTTCCAGTTATTCCAGCTCCACTACTGCTTTATTTCCTGGGGCACATTATAACCAAACGTAATGTGCAGTTCTCTACCTGGGAGCAGGACAGGGATCAGTACTTTTAAGTGATTAATATTTGAAAATGCGTACTGTGAAGAACAGGGCAGGATTTAATTTTACTTGCAACATGAGAATCTTAGAAAATGTTTGAAAAACAAGGAAAAAAGTTTTGGTGCCAGTGATAAAACTTTATGCCAAAAAAAAAAAAAAGTAGAAGTCAAATCTAAACTTTTCACCTGGGAAATACTTTTTTCTCACTTGAACCTAGGCCACGCTCAGGAGGGCGGGTCACCTTCCCAAATGGTCACCCTTTAGAGGTCCACATGCAAGTCATTTATTAAATGAAGCCCAAACAATTAACACAAGAAAGTAAGATAACAAGGAATACCAAGCAAATAATTGATGAGCCAAAGGTTTCTCTGTGTGTCCCTTACTGTCCTGGAACTCACTCTGTAGCCCAGGCTGGTCTCAAACTCAGAGCTCTGCCTGCCTCTGCCTCCCGAGTGCTGGGATTAAAGGCGTGTACCACCGTCTGACTTGATGATCCAAAATTTTAGTGAAGGGTACTCAGAAATATATGTAGATGCAGAGGTTGTACATTTTACTGATACAAAAGAACTAAAATCAAAGGGTTTTTTTTGAGCATCAAAATGATGGAGGAGCTTGGGGAGTTCAAATGAACTGAGAATAAGAATGAACAGCTCTATATGTCACTTAATGGTAGGAATCCATCCTGAGGGTTGCAGCATAGGTGGTTCCAACCAATGTGAACATCACAGAGAAACTTAAACAATCCGAGACGATGAGGATTCTACCTCCGGGCACCACATGCTGTCCGGTGTGGACTGGCACGCTGTCTCACTGGGTATTGATATAGAAAACTTGAAAACCCACTGCAGAAAGAGACAACAGGAACTTCCTACAGCAAAGGTGAATCAAGCGATGCCCAGCTTACAGCATACACAGTCATGGGTGTATTTCCTCTAGTACTTCTTAATCAATGTGCTATATGATACTGTGATTTTTATTTTTGTATTTTCTTACTAATAACATGGTGATGTAACCCATCTACAACAGAGACATTGAAATGTTTCTGTTTCCATTGAATGCTGATTTCTTCAAAGAGCGCTCTAAACAAAGGAGGGGCTTATGGGAGAAATTGGAGGGAGAACGGAGAAGCAATAAATGATGCATCTATATATAAACCAAATATATATAAACCAAAAATAAAATATGCTCTGAAATAGGTATGTAGAAGAGAGAACAAAATTTCCGGAAAATATGATATGGAAAAAAGGCACATTCAGCTTTATCAACAGGGCAAACAACTGGTTAAAACGGATGAATTCTGAATGAGAAACATTCTTTCTGGACAGTGGCGGAAACATTCTGTATCAAGCAGAGACTACAAAAATGTTTGTTGATAGGAAAAAATACTTTGGGGAATAAAGTTGATGATACAACAGGCTCTGAAGTGGTCTAATGTTTATAAATTCATCTGACTGTCAGTAACGACAACAAAGAAGAGGAAGGAAGATTCCAGAAAAACACATGGGGTGGCCTGTTTTTCTGCATGGAACTCTGGGGGGATTCTCTATTAGAACTGCATAATGGGATCTGGTCTGTGCCACGCAAGGCGAATTATCCCCACCACAATCTTTTCCACCCTGAACCTGCAGATAGATCAGTACGGGCAGAATTCAGTTGCCCAGCTCTGCCACACTTAGGAAACAGCAGGGTGCACCAGACAATCTCCATCTCACACTGACAATTAACTTGAGTACCTTACCTTGTCTGTGCCACAGAATCACACAGAAATGATTTATTTCATTTTAAACAGAATTTTCTCTTTCCAGACATTTGCTGGCCTTTGGTTCTGCTATGCAGTAGGAAAAAGTATATGCCGAAACAAGCCTGATTATTCCTATCCTTTTTTTTTTCTTTTGATTTTTATTTTCTGAGACAGAGTCTCTCTATTATGCGGTCCTAGTTGTCCTGGCACTTACTATATGAACCCCAGACCCACAGAGATGCCCCCATTGTGTGGCACCGTGCTCAGCTGGATTCTTGCCATTCTTAGCTTAAAAATTTTTTTCTCACTTTTCTGAAACACAGACAAGATCAAAAAGTGAATTTGAGAGATCTAGGAAGTTACCAAGTGCTCCTAATAATTTATACGAGAGTGAAGCAAAGGGCTTAAGAGACCCTTCCCGGGAAATAGACAAGATCTGAGAAAATTGGGAGCATGGCAGGGAAGAAGGGAGGGCAGAGGGGAAGGAGGAGGGGAGAACATGAGGGAACAGGATGATCACTATGGGGGAAGGACAGAGAGGGAGAGCAAGGAGAGAGATATCTTCATTGTGGGAGCTATTATGGGGCTAGTGAGAAACCTAGTCCCAGGGAAATTCCCAGGAATCCACAAAGATGACCCCAGCTAAGACCCTAAGCGATAGTGGAGAGGGTGCCTGAACTGGCCTTCTCCTGTAATCAGATCAAGGACTACCTTAATTGTCATCATAGAATCTCCATCCAGCAACTGATGGGAGCAGATGCAGAGATCCACAGCTAAGCACTGGCCAAGCTTCCAGGGACCAGTCCAAGAGAGGGAGGAGCAATAATACAAGCAAAGGGATCAAGACCATGATGGGATACCCACAGAACCAGCTGACCTGAGCTAGAGGGAGCTCACTGACTCTGGATTGATAGCAGTGGGGGAGAGAGGGACACACACACACAACTTGCATAGGACCAAAACTAGGCCCTCTGAATGGGGGTGAGAGTTGTGTGGCTTGGGCAGTCTTTTGGGGCCACTGGCAGTGGGAGGGTTTATCCCTGGTGCTTGATCTGGCTTTTTGGAGGGACACCTTACTCAGCCTAAATACAGAGGGGAGGTCCTTGGTCCTGCCTCAAAGTGATGTGTCAGACTCCTTCGACTCCCCATGGAAAGCCTTACTCTCTCTGAGGAGTAGGTAAGGGTTGGGGTGGGGGGAAAGGAGGGGGAGCAGGAGGAGGGGAGGGAGTGGGAACTGGGACAGGTATGTAAAATGAGAAAAAGATCATTTAAAAAAATTAATTAATTAAAATTTAAAAAGTTCAAAAAAAAGGTAAAAAAAATGGAGAGTCTATGGAAGTCATATTGACTCAAGACATAATGGAATAATAGAACAAAAGAGAAATGTAATGATAAAACCCATTAATGTTTTATCAAATTCCTGAGAAACAGCAGCATTCTGATAATAAAACAGTTCATAAATGTTAAAAAACAAAACAAAGCCCCTTCCCCAGGCCTGTGCTCCCTTACTAGCTATGCTTAGAGTGCCGGAAGTGCCAGACGTCTCCCACCCACCCACCGTCAGCCAGCCCTGCCCCCTTCCCACGTATTTTATCAAAGAGACATTGTTGATATAAACCATCTCCAGGTCTTCCTTCCTTCTTATGACAACTTACTAGTAAAGGACACATTCCCGTGGGAACTCAATTTCACATTCTCAAACCCCACTCACCGCAGTTTCTGAGATGGTTTTTAAAAGTATCATCTAGTGCAGTTTCCTCTTTGGTCTCCTAGCAAGCAAAATTTTATATCATAATATTCGTTGCTGATTTTAGAGACCGTTTGGTGATGATGTTTACAGATGTGTTTACATGATCATTGGCCTCCAATCTTTTTTTTTCTGAGGCCAGAGCAGTACTGCTGAAGGCACAGCACAGCAAGGAGTAGCCTACAAGCTTCTAGGGCTTTATAATAGAATCTGACTCTGAGTCTTGTCCGTGCATGACCTACAATGGCGTGCTGGTGACAGGGCATGATAAGATGGATGAATAAGACCAGCATGGATGAGAAACGGATGCATCTTTAGAACATGAACATGTGGATCTGCAAAGCAACCATGTCTTTTCCTATGAACTACGTTAGAAGAAAAATCAGATCAGAGAAATTAGTGGGCTTGGGATCAGATCACGGGAAGGTGGATCATGGGAAGTTTAACTGCCTCTTAGTAAAGGAACTGGAGTTGTGTCCAGCTTGGATAGGCACTTTCAACATTTGTAACACACACACACACACACACACACCTGCCATGTTAACAAGAAACCTTAAAGCTGTTCGGACTTTTAAAGGTCAATTTATATGTAAGTGTTGCTCCACTAGGGTGTTTTAATCTTCAGAAGTCAGTTATCTTTCCTTTATTTCTACAATCTTGGGAGCATACTATTAGGTCAGACTGCTTTCTCTGCATTAACTGTGGAAAACTAGGATACAAAATAACATATTTTTTGTCCACTTCTACTATGGCCTCAAATTCAGAAATCTCCCCGCCTCTTGAGTGCTAGGACTACAGTGGCGTGCCTCCAATGCCCAGAACTGTTTGCCCTGCTCTTAATGAAGCGTGTGATACCAAAAAGTAAACACACCAGTAACAGGGAACACAATTGTGTGGGGAAAGAACTTTTGTACCATTCTGTAGTAGAGGTGTCCTTTAACCTTTAACCTTTGTATGCAAATGTAAGACCCCAAGACAAGGATTTCTGCTTTGCTCACTGGTTTATCCCAAGTGCCTAGACTATGTAAATGCTCAATGAATATTGACTGAATGAGCAAACAAATTAATACAACCTATAATCTAAACTATGTATTTGAGGAGTCAAAATACGAGGAAATAAGACTAAATATACATTGTCAGTTGATGTCTCTCAGTATATGAACTTTTAACATTCTTTTATTTTTATATGTGTGTGAGTGTGTGCACACCTGTGTGGGTGTGCAAGTGTGTCACGGTGTGGATGTGGAGGTCAGAACAAAGTTTTGGAATTGGTTCTCTTCCTCTACCATGTGGGTTCCAGGACTAGAGCGCAGGCTTGGTGGCAAGCACCTCATCCACTGAGCCATCCTGTCAGCCGCTCTGCTGACTTCAGCGCGCCATTCTTAGACAAAGGATTCTAAGCCGGGTGGTGGCGCACGCCTTTCACCCAAGCACTCAGATGGCAGAAGAAGATGGAGTTCAGGGCCAGCCTGGTCTACAGAGTGAGTTCCAGGAGAACCACAGCTACACAGAGAAACCCTGTCTCAAAAACAAAACAAAACAAACAACCCCTCTCCCCAAACTGGATTCCAATGATTGAAAAAAAATACTGTATAACTAACCAAATGTCTGACATGTATGCTTGAATATATCACGATAAAATTTTAACTCATAATTCTAAATTTTCTCTTTCCTCAGACATTTTATTCTTTAATTTACAATTCACACTTGAAAGTCATAGGAAATGTTTTTTTTCTTAAACAAATGCAGAGTGTTAAGACAATGGGAAGATCTTACCTATGACTTTGTTCTTCTTCCCGTTTTTTATAGGTGTGCAAAGCAAACTTCCAGTGCAGTGTGTGTTTACATGCCCTGTGTCTTCACGCTAAAGGACAAAAACAAGACTTCTAGAACAACAGAAACGACTTCTCTCACAAACATCATCTTAACTACATGGCACACATGGAGTAACTCATGCATTCATCTTCTATTATCTACAGGAAACAAATTATAACGAGGTTTGCATAAGGGCAACATAGGATAATACACCAAATTTCCTTTATCCCATTTAAACTTTCCAAAGAGTTTATAGTAATAGTAAGTCAAATATTTATTCAGTGTCTGCTAGGCTGGTGAGGCAGAGGTCTCAATCTAACAAGGAGGCAGAATCCAAAAGCCTGGAAACAACATGCTACAGTATCAACCTTCTGAATAATGCCACCTCACCTGAAGCCTACACTTCCACTGTTTGAAAAAGTTGTCCTAAATGTGCAAGCAACAGATTCAAGGCAGGTAAGCCACAGCTTGATATTTTTGAAAGATGAAAGAAAACACTGGACTTCAAAGTGTTGACTGTCTGAAGAACACATCTTTGGAACTTGACTGTCGAGGCAAATGGACAGCCACGGAGCAGCTCATGAAGAGGACCGCCACTGTGCTCATCTAAACCACAGGGACCGCACTGTTCACAGAGAAAGTCAGAAAACCCATCTGAGTAAAGCCACTGACACCGCGGTGTTAAATTACCTCAGCATGTACATGCTGGCTTGTTAATATACGAGGAGCCGAGGAAAACACAGAGTGCAGCTTCCCCAGTGAGTTTAGAGCACTTTTATTTATTTATTTTTTTTTTTTTGGTTTTTCGAGACAGGGTTTCTCTGTAGCTTTGGAGCCTGTCCTGCAACTAGCTCTTGTAGACCAGGCTGACCTCGAACTCACAAAGATCCACCTGCTTCTGCTGCTCGAGTGCTGGAATTAAAGGCGTGCGCCACCACCGCCTGGTGAGTTTGAAACACTTTATCATCCCTCCCTTGAGCAGGAAAAACAGAGATCACCCTTAAACAGCCAGTTTCCAGCTCAGTCCTTCAGACAAGGAACAGCTGTGAGCATAGGTCTGAAGGGAAAACAGCCTGAGTGCATCAGGTCTTAAATTAGGTTACTTACTGTCCAGGGAAATCTCGTGTCCTTAGTGACATCTGGGATATTAAGTGGCTCCATTGTGTTCTTGACATACTGAGCATACATGTAATTGATTTTGCTTGCATCATGTTCCCTGTAGAAATAACAAATGTGAGTTCCTACTATGCAGTGGGCAAACATGAGCACACAGGACTAAACAAACGGGCAGGGGAGGAACCAGCAACTATGAAGTTTGGGGAAATCTACATCTTAATTTGAAAGTGTGTTAGATGATTACTCCAATCTAGATAGTCTGATACAGCAAACACCCACACAGTTTGGACTGTCTAGAAGACCCTTCTGGGGGGTCACATATCAGATATCCTGCACATCAGACATTTCCATTAGAATTCAAAACAGCAGCACAATCATAGCTATGAACGAGCAATGGAATAATTTTATGTTCGGGGGTCACAACATGAGGAACTGTATTAAAGGCGTGCAGCATTAGGAAAGTTAAGAACCACTGGTCTAGAACAAGTTCTAAGAATGTCCTTAGTCATCCAATCACAAGTCAAGCACCTGGAACTTAAAAACATTTAATACAACATCTGAAAAGCTTCCAAATTCAGAACGCGGTCAACACTGATAGGAGATCACTGGTATAAAATTCCATACCTGACTTCATGTGACTAATTGCAATTGATAGGTAGGCACACTAAAAATATTCTATAAATTACCTCCAGGCTATGTGTATGAAACAAATAAACTTCCTGGTCCGACTTACATACCAATATATCTCATTATGTATATACAAATATTCTAGTATCTAAAAAGGTCCAGAATCAGAGAGACATCTGGCCCAAGCATTCAGATTAGCAATTCTCAATGTGCAATAGTGTAAAAGATCATGTTTACTTTTTTGTTAATGTAATATTTGTATTGATTCTCTCACTCCATGTTTTATTTTATTCGGCCACAGAATGCCTAAGGTGTAGGACTTGTGCTTCCTTAATCACTATTTTGTGAACCCCTATGTCAATTAGACAATCTTTTACAAAAATTAAAATTAAAGGGAATGTCAAGAGGCATAAAAGAATTTTAGGAGGTTCTCTCTAGTTGTATCTTCTTCCTGGTGTGTGTGTGTGTGTGTGTGTGTGTGTGTGTGTGTGTGTTTCTATCTGATATGCCTATTTTAATTATAGTTTTACTAACTGAAGAAATGGAAAAGTAGTAGGTGATATTTAAAAATGAACATATGCTGTTATACTGTACATATATTTCTACTCTTGTTCAAGGTATTGTACCTATATAACTCATTTAACAATGTAATGCAAATTTCTAGTCCTTAAAAATTATTATTACCAACTGTTTAGGATAATAAGGAAATGCAGGTTAGTAGTTAATTACCTAGTATAATCAAACTTGTAGTCACAGTAGGTATGTTTTCAAGGTCAAACAAAGATATATTTTAGATAGACAGGTCATCTTCAAACACTTCAGAGATCTACAGAATATGGCATTTAAGATGTCTTAATAACCTAGGTTCTTCTTTTTTTATGACAATGATTCATGTCTGCTCCTGGCAGCACCAATCTACTTCAGAGAAGATCATGGGCAGCAAAGAAATGCCACATGGAGTTTACTTTCTTTGTGGTAAAAGTAAGCCACTGGGCAAGAAAATACCCCTGCCCCAACTTCTGACAGTATGCTGTCCTAGACAAGCAGTACACAAAATATCCTGCTTCACAGAAAAGTCTGTCGGATATGCTAGGCCTGTAGGTCAAAGATGGATGCCCTAGTGTTACAGAGGAACTTTGGGTGACTGTCCAGGCAGTCAGCTGTTTCTGTCATTGCTCACACTTTTTGGAAGTCGCTTACTTGCACTTCCTGCTTACTCAGTTAATATGATTTCCTTCTTGGGGATCTGAGGGAGTTGAAGATTAGATAGCTATAGTTGTAGTTTACCAGACACAGAAAGCAAGTTATGATAAAAAGTAAATTAGGTACAAGACTTTAGGCTCACAAAGATAGACTAGATATGAAATATTTTTTCTGTATTTGTCATATGCATATAGACTAGACATTATTAATGTATTTATTGCCTGTATATACTGTATATAGTCATTGTACTTATTGTATATAGTTTTCTTATATTCATTATAGCCTTTTTATTTTAGACAAAAAGGGGAAATGTAGTGGCATTTCAATTGTGTTTTAATAAATAAAAGCCTGCCTGAATATCTGAGAGTAAAACAGCCCACTGGTTAGCTTTACAGATCATGTAATGGAAACACATACCTTTAATCCCAATAGCCACAATGATATGCACCTTTAACCCCAGTAGCCATAATAGTTGCCATAGAAACCAGGTGGTAGATGCCTTAAATCCCAGTGGTGTACACCTTTAATCCCAGCCCTAGAGAGAATCATGAGATGGGAGGGGACAGCTCTCAGACACAGTTTCATTCTGAGATTCCTGGAGGCAAGATGGCTATTTCAGACTGAGGTCAGGGTAAGAGCCAGTGGCTGGCTGCTTTGCTTTTTGGGTCTTCAGGTTGAACCCCAATTTCTCTCTCTGAGCTTTTATTAATCATGCTTTAATATATCTTAGGCATAAGATACCTCCCGAAGTCATTGGTAAGTGAAAGCGCCTCCCTGAGAAGTAGATTTCATGGGTCCAGAAGGTGCCGTGCAAGCTTCCAAAGGAGGGCAGCAACCAGCAATCATACTTAGCTATGCTGCCTATGAACCACAACAGTGACCAGCATGGCAGGATAACCAGAAGGTACAGTAGTTGTATGAATACCTCAGCAGTACTCAACAGCTCTCTAATTGGACTTAAGATCCACTCAACAAGAGGGAACTCATGCCTGGTACTGGAAACCAAGCCAGCAACACAGGGCTAGCGGCATCATGTGCCTTGGAGTCGCCACTCTTCGAAATCAGCATAATTTCTAACTACATTCTCAGTATTTGTCCTTATGCCATAGATGAATGTTGTTCTCACGCCTCAGGAAACTTTTTACAACAGACGGAGACCATTACAGACAAACCACAATCAATCCGATTGCAGGGTTGTGCAGCCCAGTTTTGACTGATCCATCTATAACACAACTTCGGCACCTAAGGCTTGGGGATCACTGTGGAAGATGGGTGGAAAGATTCTGAGAGCCACTGGAGCGGGAGCCAGTTGGCCGGAGATTGTGTCTCTAGGAAATGTCAGCAACAGCGCCCATAAAGTCTCACCAACGTGACTGCCTAAAACGTGAGCTGAACAAGGCTAACAGGGTTTGTCTGTGTAACTTTGGAGCCTGTCTTGGAACTTGCTCTGTAGACCAGGCTGGCCTTGAACTCAGAGATCTGCCTACCTTTGCCTCCTGAGTGCTGGATTAAAGGTGCGCGCTAATAGACATGCTAGAGTAGATGAAGGGAGTTCACGATGTCTCAATCCTATCCAAAAAATAAAAATAAAACCTGTCGACAAGTAAGGAATGTTGAGGGGGGAAGAATAGTCTTCCCCAGGGAAAAGCACACAAACTGGCTATCCAATCCCAAACCGTCAGCCTTGAAAACATTTACGTTCAAGTAACATTACACAGACTACGCAAGTTGTATTGCTGTATTTAGTAACACACACACGCACACACATAACAACAACAACAAAAACAAAAGTCCTGAATTTCAAAAAGAGGGGGGAGGTGACGTGAGAAGGTTCAGAGGGAGGGAAGCGAAGGGGAACATGATGTAATTATATTAAAATCTCAAAAAATAAGAGAAATTATAAGATGTTAAAATAAAATATGAATCTTAAAAAAGAAAGAGTTATTGGCCAGGGAGTCCCCAGAGGTCTCCAAAACAAGCCATCATAACCGCATAGTAAAACCTCACGGCTGAAGACACCATATACTTTCCCTTCAAAACAGAGAAGAATCAACCTGAGACTAAGCAGGACTCCCAGCTGGAGAGCTTTCAGGGTCAGAAGGTGCTGTGCAGGCTGCTGGGGAACAGAAGACATCTGGGTCTACCGAGTGCTGGACTCTCACGTGCTGCGGCACAGAGCTTCAGGCAATACACCCCCATGGCGCAACAAACAAAGGACTATCATGGGGGTAACTACTTGATTTCTGGCTGAATCTGAGGCCAGCTCCACAGAAGGCGTTTTCATGCCTAGTATTGAAATCTAGGTCAGAAGTCCACAGTGAGGAAGGCATTTGGCCCTAGGGAAGAAATTGCTACTGTTGTTTACTTTTTTTAAAAAATTATTTTTATCTTATGTGCATTGGTGTTTTGCCTGCTTGTGTGTTTGTGTGAGAGCATCAGATCCCTTGGAACTGCAGTTACAGACAGTTGTGAGCTGTCACATTGGCGCTGAGAATTAAATCTGTGTACTTTGGAAGAGCAGTCAGTGCCCTTAACCTCTGAGCCCTCCCTCCAGCCCTCTGCTATTGTTTTCTTAAATGATCATGCTGTCGAATTGCCTCTTAAATATTCCGCCCATAGACCTAGGCTGCTCTCAGTCTTCATCGGAGGTGTTTTAATGCAGCAAGCATCGCAGTGTTTTGAATGAGACTGGTGCAAATAGGTTCATGAGTTTGAATACTTGGTCAGCTGGTTGTGGTTCTAAACCTGTGAGTTGTGACCCCTTTGGGGTTGGAATGACCCCTTCACAGGAGTTACATATCAGATATTTACGTTAGGATTTATAACTGTAGCAAAATCACAGTTATGAAATAGCAGTGAATAATTGCTGAAATAATAGTATTATATTATACTGCGTTGAAGGGTCACAGCATTAGAAAGGCTGAAAACCACTGGATTAGGAGGTGTGGCATTGTTGGAAGAGATGTGTCTCTGGGGTTGGGCTCTGAAGTTCCAAAAGACCCTTCTATTGGTTACGGTGCGCTCTCACAGCAATAGCAACTCTAATTATGACAACAGCAATCAACGCATAATCAGTCCAAATGCTAAGAGGAAGAGGCTGATCGCTCTGCCCCTGTGGGACATCTTTATCACTCACCCCTCCCCACCAAGGCTCAGGCAATGTCCTGGAAGAGGAGGCAGAAAGAAAGGAAGAGCTGGAGGGTGGGCAAGGGTGCAGAGAAATGGACATCACGGAGCTACTATAATCATTGTCTCCTAGCAGCTGTGGTTACCCACGCCAAGAACTGCACAAAACCCAGCCAGTCCCGATTCAGGCATAGAATGGGGAGGTGCTCTCCGGGTCCCACTCCTGAGAGCTATAGGCAGTTGACAGCTGGTGAGAGGGAGCACCACCATTACTCTTGGGTGGTGCTCCTCCTGGCAGGCTTCCCATGTCAATGGCTTCATACCCAAGCACATATGGGCAACACGAATTGGACTCCGTGAGTTATCAAAGACAGCATGAAATCAGGAGGACATTTTGGGGACATATGGAAGAACCGGAGGACGGGAAGGGGGTAGGATCATATTTCACTGTATATATGTATGAAATTATGAAGAATAAAGAACAATTATAATTACCAAAAAAGAAATACATGTCTTAGGAAAAGAACTTTTCTGGTTCTAGGTTTTCAAAGTTTCAATACAGTGCCTGTCTACTGTCCTTTATAGCCAAGCTGTATCTTGGAACAGTGATATCATATGACATTCCAAGACGACTCAGATATTTCAGTATTTTCTTTCTGTCTTATGTATTCTAACTTAATTGTAACATGGTCGATTAGACTCTATGCACTCCAAAGTATTATGGATAAATAAAAAAAGAATGAAAAGAAAATTACAAATGTAGCAAAGGAAAAGATAAACAAGATGAGCTTCCAGCTTGACCTTGAAGGCATGCAGACTGCATGATCTCCCAGGTCTGATTTCATATGCTATCTGCATGACATTCAAGGAAAGGTTGTAAGTGTAGATTTGAGGTTAATTAAAAAAAAAACCTTAAAACTACAAGTATTTTTTTTTTTTGCAAACAATAGCCTAGGGAAACGAAAACAAGAAACCATAAAAAAGATAGGAAAAACCAAGAGGTGGCTTTCAGAAAAAGGAAGAACACCGGAAAAAGATGGCTTCATATAGGACTCCCATAACCTAATAACAGAAACAGCAATAGCAACTATACTGTTGTTTCCACTATCATCACCATTACATTGATGGCAGGAGTCAGAAGAAACCCAAAATACCTAAGAAACTTGCCAGAGCCATAACTCAGAAATACCTGATGCAGAGGCATGTGTTCTCCTAAAGTTACATAACACCATGGTAATTTCCTACTTCGTAAAGACGTTGATAAATTGCTTCCTGCACTCAATAAATACAGCTGAAACACCTGTTCCCCAGGAGGCATCCTCCACTCTGTGTGGGAGTGAAACAAACATGTCAGCCACCGTAGTCAGGAACTTAGACTCTAGCAGGAAGCTGTAAAGGAACGATGGACTCTTAGCTGCATCTCCTCTTTGGACAGCGTCCAATGTAAATAAAACTGCATTACTCTGCAGCCTAGAGAGTTAGTGGTACCACAGGAGTTAAGTCCCAGTCAACAGGATGACAGATGCTTATGTGGGACAACTTCTAGAATACTGATAAACGTGTCTTCCCCCTTGGTCCCCTATTTAAGACTTGGGTGTGATAGGTAGGGCTCCATCTTTGTTGCTGAATGGACAGAACACACCCAAGGAGTGTGAGGCAGAAGGCAGCTGAGATCTTGGGCCATTCGGACAATGCCCCAAGTACAACGTCAGCCTCGAACCGCTTATCTCTGAGCATACCCTGGAGAAAGTAATGAGATTACATTCTTTTTAAATTTATACTTTTTAATTTTTTTTTGAGAATTTCCTACATGGGTACTGTAGTCTCGTCACTTCTACCCCCTTCTTTCCTGTCTAACTCCTCCTGTGTCGTCGTCATCCCCTTCCCCCCGCACCTACTCTCAAACCCATGACTTCTTTTTTAATTAATGCTGCTACATATATACATATGTGTATACAAATACAACTTGTTAAGTCCATGTAGTGTTGCTCCTATGTGTATATTAGGGCTGACCACTTGGGGTTGCGTAGCCTATCGGGGGCTTATCCCTGGAGAAGAGAGATTCTCCCTTTCTTAGTAACCATTATTGCCTGTAGTTTGTCACCTAGGGGTGGGGCCTTGTGAGATTTTCCCCACCCATCCTGGCTGTCAACTGGTGTTACTATGCAGGTCTTATTTAGGTGACCATACTGTTGAGACAATTGGTACAACTTCCCCGTCATATATGGAGGACGCCATTTTGAATTCTTGCTTAAGCTTTTTAAATTTTGTATGTTCATGATTCACAGCTCAGACTCACCTTCCTAAATACTACTGGTAACAGAGCAAACATGACGTGCGGAGAAGATGGGCAGAGAGTATCTGAACAGATCAGTTTACGAAAGAAATGGCATTACAGAAGTGCTTACAAAGCTAGCCAGGCTTTAAGAAGGGAAAAAGAAAAAGGAAAGAAAGGTGGGGTAGAAAAATAAAAGAAGAACAACATAAAACACATTGCTGAAATGAATAAGTTGTACATGCGTCTGAGAAACATTAAATAGGCACAGATTATCAAGAAAAAGTGGGTGGCTGAGCTCGCGTGCAGAGACGGCAGGGTTCCAGCAGCTGCAACAAAGTATTTGACCGGATGCCATTTTGCTGGTACAGCCTACCAGAAGGCAAGATTTACACTATGAATCTGTGAATGAATGAGTGGAAGGTGTTTGTAAAATGTATGAGGAACACCTGAAGAGAATGAATCCAATCCCAACAGCCCCTCCATCACATATGGCGTCCATCAGTTGCTGGCTTTTACCGACAGTCTGGCAAATCTCAGCTGTCTTGTTTGGCCCCTTTGCTCCCTTTCTTTCTTTTTACTTACACATTTTTATGATAATTCAGGCAGACAATGTTCTTTAACAGTTGAGGTTGGTCCCAGTCCTTGAAACTGTTCGGATCTGCTTTACAGTGGCGAGTACCCTAGCCCTTCGTGGGGGGTGGGGGTGGCCATAAGGTTAGTTATGTCCTCTGGGAAAGTCTTAGTGAAAAATAAATGTTCTGGAAAAAAAATAATAATAAAGGGGGTGTTTCTGGCCCAAAATGTTTGGCCAGATAGAATAGATAGTGAAGGCTTTCAAAGTGTAATGCAATGAATATGGACGTCATCCCTTATATAACAGCAGTATCATGGTGGCCTTAAGAAATAAATGCCTTAGAGATTAAGCTGTAGGAAGAGCGTGCGGCTGATGTCTCAGTTCCTGAGCTCTAGAGCCCACTTTCAAGGCCATGCCTCCTAGGGCTGTTCAAGACTAAGCTCACCAGGACATTAAATCAAGACAGTTCTTCTGAGATCCATCCTTCTATAGCCAAGAAACTTGAGCTAGTGGGCTACCCAACAGCCTCGCGAGGCTTTCCTTAGACTTCACAGCTAACACACTAGCACGCCGCCGTCCTTCATTCTTTCCCCCATCCTGCAGACCACAGACTGGCTAAGACTGCCATGCTGGCCTGGTGGCCCCGCAACAGCCTCCCCCATATCATTCTGCCTTTGATTTCCCCAGAGTGGACTCCCTAGTAAACCCCACATATGTAAAAGGGTCTTGGCCTCTCCGTTTGGAAGGTCCTACATTTAAACATTTGCATAGTAGATATCAACAGAGCTGCATGACAGAAAATTCCTGAGAAAGCAGCGACAGGGAAATTTGAGGAAGACAAGCCTTTCCGAATTTCAGAAGTCCACAGTGCAGGTTGATGCAAACCAGAACCATGCCCAGGACAGCGGTTGCAGAGGCTACTTGGAAGGTTTTTGAAGACATTTTACATGCATTAGGCTCTTTTGAACCTTTCTACAATTCTATCATTACAGAGGAAGATGCTGAGTCATCAGGGGTTGAATAACTTGCACAGTAGTTAGTAAACAGCAAAACCTAAAGCTAAAGACACCTTATGTTCTACACTATATTCTACATTCCACCACTGGATGACCAGTTACTTTGGCATTAGAGATTTTCTTCAATTGAACTATAGTTGTATTTTCAAATTTAATAATCAAGTACTAGCTAATATATACATTATATATAGTATATTACAAGATGAATTTGAAGGAGCAACTCTATGTGTTTCTCATTACATAATTAACATGCACATTTATTTTTTAAAAAACATAAAAACCACTCAAATGGAATGCTAGGACTAAAATATCTACTTAAAATAAAGGCTAACACAAACCCCAGCATGAACTCTGTATCACAACACAGAAAGGAAACCGCCCACCGTTTGGAAACACCCTACTACTGGACTCTGGAGTAATAAGCCAGTTCCCAAGAACCGACTAACTTCACCCTACTAATGTGACAATTCTGATGGTGATGGACAGGGTTCTCGAGAATAGTTGTTTTTATTTTGATATCTAACATTTCAAAGCTGTGATCAATATATTCCTTAAACATATAAAATAGAACAATCTAAAGCAGCCATGAATTTTTATGTTATTTTTTTAGACAGGGTCTCTAGTCCATGCTGGCTTTGAACCCTCTGTGGAGCTAAGGTGACTGTACAATCCTGCCACCTCACCAGCCCCATCTCTGGAGTGCTACGATTGCGTGTGTGCAGCCACACCTGGCTTATGTGGTGTGGTCCATCAAGCCTGGGCTTTGCGCATGCTTGGCTAGCACTTTATCAACTGAATTGCATCCCTAGCCTCAAGACCCATCATTTTGAATCAATAGGAAAGAGCTTGAAATGAAAATGATTTATTTAAACTATTAATATAAAGTGTATGGCACTTCATCTCGTGGATGAGTTCTGAATTACTGAAGTGTTTAATACTGAGAAGTAGAGAGCACCAAATCACTGTACCATAGGTAAGCAATTCTAGAAGCAAAATAATTGACTAGTAAAACAGCAAGTATCAATATCAACTTAACACTTAAGTTACTAAAGATCTTTCAGAGTTCGTTTTTCATAAAGTTAAGCCAGATATCTAACTTTAATTAAAAACCATTTTAAATAAATTTTTTGGGTTTTTTTTTCATTTTTTGTTTTTGTTCTTCGAGACAGTGTTTCTTTGTAGCTTTGAAGCCTGTCCTGGAACTAGTTCTTGTAGACTAGGCTGGCCTCAAACTCACAGAGAGCCGCCTGCCTCTGCCTCCCGAGTGCTGGGATTAAAGGTGTGTGCCACCACCGCCCGACCATTTTAAATATTTTTATCCAGTGAATAAATGGTCTTTCACTGCACCATCAGAATAAAGGTTGACTTTGAAACGACAGGCTGGCAAAAGCCATTGCTAGTGAATGGTTTCCATTACCATAATACTACTTTAAAAATCAGTTAAAATTTATCTCTTTTAAAATAATCACACTAGCATATTTATCCCTTATAAAATATTTTATAAATGACTTAGATGGTACATAATTATAAGTGGTAAAATATCTTCCATTTGGTCTGCAGAGGACTTACTAAAAAGAAACCAAACATCAATCTTTGCTTTTGCTGCTTGGAAAATATGTATTTACCAGCAGAGGTCACTATTACACAAGACACTAGATTTGTTCAGCTAGCACTAGATATTAGAAGATATTGGTTGAATATGGAATAAAAATTAAAATGTCAATATAAAAATTTAATTATACAGATACATGCTATGGCAGAAGTACAAAAAGTTAAGCTTATATGACTTGTTTTATATTTTTAACAAGCATCATATGATTCATTTTGTTCCATGGAGATAAAGGCAATTAATGTAATAACAAATGCACACTTGCTCATATTTATATATAGTAACAAAAACAATGAAGTAGCTACAGCCTCACAAAATCAAATGATATCTATAGCTTTTAAGAAATGACAAGTATAATAAATGCCTAAGAATTTCTGGCACCTTGTCTTGGTGAAGGTGCCAGGATATCCTAGCACTTAAGAGAACAATATAGTTTTTAGGTGTGGGTGAAAAATAATATGAGTAAGAACATTTAGTAGTTTTCCCTAAATCCACTTCAAACTCTTCTAGAAAGCACTTGCTAGACTGAAATAACCACACCTGCATCCTCCATCACACAAATACAGTAATAGCACAGTAAGAGCAATTAACAGAAAAGTGAGCACGCATTTAAACACTACAGAAAATAACTGAATGCATAGATCTGGTTTGATCCAGCCAGCGGGGAACAAAGATTGCTAAGATGAGGATCATCGGCCTCTGCCTGTTCCTAGGTAAATTCTCATGGCTGATTTCAACTCAGAATAGATTTACAGAAAGAGGTTGCCAGGAAGCTATAGCATTTCCATATATGCCAACAAAAATATAATTGAAGAGCAATACTTGTGGATGTTAACTGAATGCGTTCATAATAACAATAAAATAGAACAAAACAATAGGCTTGTACTAATTAAAGTATTGTTTGCTATAAGAAATAGTTCTTAGGTACATATAGTAGAAAACTCTTGCATAGTAACTTCAAAAGAAGCATTCTGAGAAACCAAATTATCTTCGCAGGGAAAACAGCCTGTCCCTTATACACCTTAAACTAGTAACAAGGCGATTATTTAGCAGCACAATAAACTGTGGTAAAGATAAACAGAGAAGCTATTTTACCTTGTTACAGCATCAGACGATTCTCCTAACTCCTCGCACTCCATGTGGAACACACTAGAGAAAGAGTCCTGGACACAGAAGGACAGCACAGGTTGAGACGTTTGGCAAGGCAATGAAAGCCACCACACCACACATATCTGCTGTGCGACACTGATGACGCCAATTGGTTGAACATATTTTCCATATTCTTGACTAACTGGATCCAAGCACGAATTCACAACATCCTCACAGATGCCTTCTGTTACTAAAGGCTCATAGCATTCTCATTTTACTTGTCGAGAGCTTTTTGAGTACACACCGCTGCTGCTTTTCGAGTATACACCTTTGCTACATTTCCTTGATGGATATGTTCGGGTGTGTGTGTGTTCGTGTGCATGTGTGTTCATGAGTGTGTATGTGCAAGTGTGTGTGTTGATGTGCTCGTATGTTCATGAGTATGTGAGTGTATGTGTGCATGTGCATTCGTGAGTGTATGAGTGTGCATGTGTGTGATTGTGTATGTGGTTATGAGTGTGTGTATGTGTGCATTCATGTGCATATGTGTTTATGAGCGTATGTATATGCCAGTTTGTGTGTTCATGTGTGCATGTGTTCATATGCATGTGTAATCGTGTGTGTGTGTGTGTGTGTGAGAGAGAGAGAGAGAGAGAGAGAGAATGTGTGTAGGCCAGAAGACATCCTCTGGTGTCATTCTCGGGAGTGTTGTCAATCTCCTTTAAAGAGCTGGAGCTCACCTGGTGGACTGACTGGCTGACTGACAGACGATCTCTAAGGATCACCCTGCCTCTGCCTCCCAAGCACTGGAATAACAGGCTTGCACCAACATTTTGGCATTGCTCTGGGGCTTCTGATATCTAATTCAGGTCATTAAGTTTTCAAGGAAAGAGCTTTGCTGGCTCGACTATTTCCCCGACCCAAAGAAGTCTTTCCTAAAGAGCTATACCATGTGGAAATATTTTACAAGAGCAATAGAATGATTATGAAGCCTTAGTAATATCAGGAAATAGTTTTACATGATATCCAAAACAAAATGTATACTGCTCCATGATGCACTTACAAATGAATGAAGAGAAATTGGAAGGAAACACAAACATAAGAAAATAAAAGTATAAACTAGGAGTGGAAGAACTGAGTACATTTTGGGCAGGCTTACACCTTTAATTTCACTCGTGTTGAAGAAGTTTTAACCACAAATAACTGTAATATCACCTAAATTAATTTCTTGTCCAAACCCAATAATGTATGTTTTCTAAAGAGAGCAGAGCATATTCTTAGCCATATTGTTGAGCTGAGAGTCACACTGACCTAAACCAGCTTGTTACCTTCACAGATATTAACTATTAAAAACTCCATTGCACATTAATAAAGTGAGATGTAAGTTTGTTAATAAAGAACTGTTTCCACAGAAAACTTTTAAAAATGAAAAGCTAAAGAGTGGGCCAGAGAAGGAAAATGATAAGTTGGCATATCGAATTAATGAATACTGACCTGAACTTTAAAAAGCTAGCAACTATTTTGTAATCATTTTATATTAAATCATAACTGACTAGAAATATGAAATCATAGCTATCCATGAAAAAACTGATTCTTGTTTTGGTGTAGTTAATTTTTTGGTAAACTATTAATAAAAACTTTATTCTAATCAATGCATCCATTCTAACATATAACAATTAAGAGGATAATGAATTATCTTAACATCTAAGCCAATTAAAATTTTCAAATGACTGAACGTCTTTTATTATTCTACTTCTGCTAGCAATGTCAACTCTAACTTATAAATGAATTGTAACTGACCCACTAAAGTGACAGTAGTATTCATCTTCCCTAAAAACCTTAGACTATAGGAAGCACAACTCCCACCATAAGGAATATTCCACTGGTTCATACAGTGAGGAGGATAAAAGCTGCATAAAGAAACCTGGGGCGGCTTGTGTTCTGACTCTCAGGAAAGCACGAGGCAGAAACTCCACACAGCATTCAAGTACAGAGAATCAGCCCTGTGGGAAGCTCCAGCTCTCTCACTGGGAAAAGCTTCCTAACGATATAGATCACTGGACTGAAATCTGTGAATTAGACAGTGAGTCATTTCCTGTTGTTGGGAAATAAATGATGTAGGACTTACAAATACCTTTAATTCTACCCATCTAAACTGTCTGGCTTCTAAATAATTTCTGGTAAGGAAGAAAATTTTATACTCAACCCACTCAGAATGGGAGTCTACCTGTATTAGGTACCAGGGCACCATAGTTCTTTTTTTTTTTTTTTAAAGATTTATTTATTGTGTATACAGTATTCTGCCCGCAAGCATGCCTTCAAGGCCAGAAGAGGACACCAGATCTCATTACAGATGGTTGTGAGCCACCATGTGGTTGCTGGGAATTGAACTCAGGACCTTTAGAAGAGCAGGCAGTGCTCTTTACCACTGAGCCATCTCACCAGCCCCAGGCACCATAGTTCTTGATGGCTTAGTTGGCACACTGCAATAGCAAGGTGTTTCCCCATTGAGACATAGCAGCCACTGGCAGGGGCAGCACACAGACATCCATGGTCAGTGGCGGGACACTGAAGGCTCTTGCCACCCTCACCTCCACCCCACTTCAAACACACTTCACCCTTGTATTGGTTTTGCATAAATATTCATATACATCTGGAGCTGGGGTGGATTCTAAAGCAAAAACTGGGTTTGAAAAACAGAAAGTGCTTTCGAGAATGTCTCCATCTTGCAAAACCAGTCATCCTTAGTACTCACAGAGCAGTCTTCATCCACGATGAATATGGTGCACTTCTGCACCTGCATGAAGGAGATAATGGTGGCAGCTATCTTCTTCAGAATTACTTCTAATGACTGCTGCTCTTCAAAAATTAAGCTAGCAAGGTCAAGCAATACCTGGATGAGAAAAGGTGACAGTTTACAATGTAGTTGTGTGTAGAATAAAGATACAATGGGTCAAGGTTGTTTATGAGCAAGTTCCCACTCAAGGATTAAATCTGTGGCCATGGAGCTAATGCAACTCTGCACAGACCATTAATAAAGTCAGTATAGTAAAATAGTTATAGGTACTTAGGCTAATGTAATCGGTTCCTAATTCTTCAGGAGGTCAAAGAAAAACAACAGAGGTAAGACTCCCCAACAGATTAAAAGACATGGAAGACAAAATAACAGATCTTGAAGACAAGGTAATAGAAATGAGTAGCTCACTGAAAGAAAATGTTACCTCAAAAGAAAAAAAAAGAAAAAGAAGCAAAAACATCCATGAATCATGAATTCCAGGACACAATGAAAAGAACAAGTCTACAAATAATATGCAGTTCCAGGACAGGCTCCAAAGCTACAGAGAAACCCTGTCGCTAAAATAATAATAATAAGTATAAGTGTAGAGGGAAGAGAAGAAACCCAAGTCAAAGGCACAGCAAATACTTTTAACAAAATCAAAGGAGGAAAGCTCACTAAACCTTAAGAAAGAGATGCCTATCAAGGCAAAAGAAACATAAAGAATACCAATTAGACAGAAACAGAAAAAAGACTCCCTCTGACACACAATAATCAAGACAGAACAAAGAAAAAATACTAAAACCCAAAAGGGAAAAGACCAAATCATTCTGAAAGACACAGACACCAGCCCATACTACTATACCCAGCAAAACTATCAATCACAATTGATGAAGAAAGCAAAACATTTCGTGATTGAGAACAGTGTCTGTCCACCAGCTCTATAAAAGGTTCTAAAAGAAAAGCTTTGGTCTGAAGAGGCTAACTGTGCCAAAGAGGAAAAATGGAACAATGAAATAATAGGAAATAATGACTTTATATTAATAACTCTTAATATTAAAGGTCTTAATTTCCCAATAAAAAGATATAGATTAACAGATTGGATTAGAAAACAAAACCCATCTTTTTATTGCATCCAAGAACACATGTCACCACCAAGGTCAGATAACACCTCAGGGTAAGAGGATGGAAAAAAATTTTCCAAGCAAATAGAATCATGAAGCAAATAGGTGTAGATATTTTAATATCTAAGAAAATAGACTTCAAACCAGTACTAATCAGAAGAGACAAGGAAGGAGATTCAAAAATCATTAAAAGTAAAATATATTTCTAAACTTCCATGTACTAAACATGAAGGCATCCAAGTTCATAAAAGAAACAAAACTACAACCCAAATCATATATTGACCTTAACACAGTGATAGCTGGTGAGTTCAGTACACCACTTGCACCAATAAACAGGTTATTTAGACAAAAACTAAACCAAAAAACTCTGGATTTAAATAACATCATAGATCAAATATACCTAACACATCTATAGAACATTCCAATCAAATAATAAAGAATATACTTTCTTCTCAGTTGAAACTATCTTCAAATTTGGAAAAATATTACAAACAAAGTAAATCTCAAAAGATACAAAAAAAAAAAACCCTGAAATAACACCGTCTTGGTTTGAATGAGACTGCCCCCCATAGACATATATTTGGGTGTCTAGTCCCTAGTAGGTCAACTGTTTAGGGAAAGATTAGGAGGAGTGGCCCTATTGGGGAAATGTGGCCTTGTTTGAGGAGGTGTGTCACTGGGGAGTGGGTTCTGATGTTTCAAAAGCCCATGCCAGGCCCAGTCTCTTTCTCTCCTCCCTCCCTTCATCCCTGCTGCCCACAGACAGGACAGGATGTACCCTACTGCTCTCAGATACTGTCCTGAAGACACCTGTCTGTCTCCCACCATGCTCCCTGCCATAATGATAATAGATCAACCCTCTGAAATGGTAAGCAAGCCCCCAATTAAATGTTTTCTTTTGTAAGAGTTTTATAAGGTCCTGGTGTCTCTTCACAGCAACAGAACAGTAACTAAGACACATGTCCTGCATCCTATCTGACCACAAAGATTAAAGCTGGATATCAACAACAGAAGACATGGCAGAAAGCATACAAACTCACGGGAGCTAAACAACTCACTGCAGAATAAAACCTGGATCAAGACAGAAATCAAGAAGAAAATTTAAAACTTTTTTTAAATTTAAAGATTTACAAGATGTTTAGAATTGAATGAAAATGAAAATGTAACATACCCAAACCTATGGGATACAACAAAGGTAGTTAAGAGGTAAAAGTTAAAAGGTAGTTAAGAGGTTAAAAGGTAGTCTAAGAGGCAATTTCATAGCACTAACTACCTATATTTTTAAAGGGAGAAATATCACATTAATAACTTAATATCATATTTGAAAACTCTAGAAAAACCAGAAGACTACAAAGATCTATAAAACAAAGAGTTGATTCTTTGAGAAAGTGTACAAGATTCACAAATCTTTAGCCAAATTAAACAAAGGACAGAGGTATATCCAAACTAATAAAATTAGAGATAAAAGGGGATATTATGACTGACATCAAGGAAATCCAGAAAATCACAGGACTATAGAAACTATATATGCACACTATCAAAACCTGTATTCCAAACTGGAAAAAGCTAAAAGTAATGGATGAATTCCTTAACATATATGGCCTACCAAAGTCAAATCAAGATGAAATAAATAATTTAAAGAGACCCATAATCCTAAATGAAATAGAAGCAGTAATTTAAAATCTAACTGAAAAAGCCCAAAGCCAGATGGGTTCAGAGAAGAATTCTACCAGGCCATCAAACTAATGCCAACATTCCTCAAATTATTCTGCAAAACACAAACTGCAGGGACATTACCTAATTCTTTTTACAAAGCCACTATTTCCATGATGCCAAAACCATTAAGACCCAACAAACAAAAAAGAAAATTATAAGTCAATATCCCTTATGAACATAGATGCAATTCAAGAGCATGTCAAAAGATTATTCATCATAATAAAGTGACCTTTATTCCAGGGATGCAGGACTAGTTCAGCATATGTGAGTCAGTAAAGTCATCCACAAAACAAAAGGACTCAAGGACAGACACCACATGATCATTTCAACGAGACTAGGGATACAAGGGACATAACATAATAAAGGAAATTTATAGCGAACCCACAGCCAAATTAGCATAAACAGAGAAAGCTCCCAGTATTTCCATTAAAACAAGGAACAAGACAAAGTCCACTCTCCCCATTCCTATTAGATATGGTACTCGAAGTCTTAGCTAGAGCAAAATGAAAACTGAAAGAGATCAAGAGGACACAAATAGAAAAGGAAGAAGCCAAAGTATTCTTCTCTGCAGATCATATGATTTTATGCATAAGAGACCCCAAAGACTCTACCAGGAGACTTCTATAGCTGATAAACACCTTCAGCAAAATAGCAGGACATAAAATTAATACACAAAAATGAGAAGCCTTCCTGTATACAAATGGCAAACATTCTGATAAAGAAGTCAATGAAACAATCACCTTTCACAAAAGCTTCAAAAACAAATGCCTTGGAATAACCTGAAACAAGTAAGAGACTTCTTTAACAAAAACTTTAAGACACTTGTTGGGGCTCTCCAGCTAAGGGCTCCATTCCACCCTCTGGTCTCATTCCTCCCATTCCAAATCACGCCCCTGAGAAAGTCCACCAAAAGTCAGCCCCTCCTTGGGGCTGCTCAAGACTATGCCTACAGGCTATATAAGACCTGGTAGCCGTATTTGCCATGTGATTCCTCCCCTGCCTTCCCAAAGGCCACCGAGGAGTTGTTTTGCTCTGCTCAGATTAAACCTGGATTTGGTCTGATCTGAATGATTACATCGGAGGCAGCATTACTACCAGGGGATTTAAGCTTTCCAACACTGAAGAAATTGAATAAAACACGAGAGGATGGAAAGATCTCCCATGCTAATGGACTGATAGGGTTAATACTGTGAAAACGGCTATCTTACCAAAAACAAATTACAGATTCAATTATAATTCCCATCGAGATCCCAAACAATTCCTCACAAAAATTGGAAAAAAATCTTCAGTTTCATGAAGAAAGAGAGAGAGAGAGAGAGAGAGAAAGAAATAAAATGAAATAGGATAGCTAAAACATTCCTAAATAATAACAGTATCACCATTCCAACATGTGTTTAACTAAGTTCATAGCAGCATTATTTGTCACAGCTAGAACCTGGAAACAACCTAAATGCCCCTTGACCAAAGAACAGATAAGGAAAATGTGGTACATTTACACAGCAGAAAAAAATAATGACATCTTGAAATTTGCAGGCAAATGGATGGATCTAGAAAACATCATTTTGAGTGAGGTAACCCAGACCCAGAAATACAATTATCATATGTACTCACTCATAGGTGGCTTTTAGACATAAAGCAAAGAAAAATTCACAACCCCAGAAAAACTAGGCAACAAAGAGGACCCTAAGAGAGACATACCCTAAGAGATCTAATGTACACGGGGAGTAGAAAAAGACAGTATGTCCTGAGTAAGTTGGGAGAATGCAGACCATGGGATAGGGAAGAAGGGAGAGAGGAAGTAAGGGGAGCAGAGAAAAATATATAGCCCAATAAAAACAATTTTAAAAAAAGGTATCGCCATTCCAGATTTCTAGGTAGAGCAATAATAATGAAAACAGCATGGTATTGGCATAAAACAGACACACTAATTAATGGAATAAAATTGAAGACCCCAACATAATTCCACACACCAAAGTCACCTGATGCTTTACAAAGAAGCTAACATTACACAAGGGAGAAAGGGAAGAATCTTCAACAAGTGGTGCTAGTCAGCCTGATGGCTGCAGGTAGAAAAATGAAAATGGGCCCACACTTATCACACTGTACAAAACTCAACTCCAAATGGATTGAGGACCTCAACATGAGACCAAATAGCATGATTCTGATGGAAGAGAAAATGGGAAATGAGTTTGAACTCATCGGCACAAGAAAGAACTTTCTGAACAGCATGCAGCTAGCAAAGGTGCTAAGAACAACAATTAATACATAAGACCTCGTGAAACTCAAAGCTTTCCTACAGCAAAGGTCACCACCATGCAAACAAAGTGACAGCCTGCAGAATGAGAAAATCTTCACCAATTATATATCTGTTAGGGAGTTAGTATCTAGAGAATATGTAGAACTGAAAGAACTGAACATTATGAAAACCAAGAACGCAATTTTAAAATGGGCTATAGAACTAAACAGAGATGGATGACAGCACAGGATGTAGGGTAAGGGGAGTACTTATTCACTGATGGCTGGAATACAAACTGAGAGCACTGGGGTGGGAGGTCCTTCTGTCTATGTGTTGCTTTTATTGGTTAATGAATAAAGAAACTGTCTTGGCCTGTGATAGGGCAAAAGAACAGAGCTGGGCAGCGGGGTGGGGGGGTACTAAAGTGAATGCTGGGAGAAAGGAGGCAGGGTCAGAGAGACGCCACAAAGCCTGCTGGAGACAGACGCCAGATCCTTAGCCAGTAAGCCACAGCCACGTAGTGATACACAGATTAATAGAAATGGGTTAAATTAATATGTAAGAGTCAGCCAATAAGAACCTAGAGCTAATGGGCCAAGCAGTGATTTAATTAATATGGTTTCTGTGTGATTATTGTGGTTCGGGGTGGCCGGGACAAACAAGCAGCCTCCGTCCAACAGAGCAGCACTATGAAAATCAGTGTGGCAGTTCCTTGGAAAAGCTGACAGTCCATCTACCACAAGGCCCAGCTCTACTGCTCTTGAGAATATACCCAAAGGACTCTGAATCTTACTGCAGGGATACTTGCTCTTCTGTGTTCATGGATATTCTACTTGTAATAGACAGACATTGGAAACAGCCTTGATGTCCATCAACCATGAACAGATGATGAAAATGCAGTACATTTATTTACACCATGGAGTATTACTCAGCTGTTAAGAAAGTGAAAGTATGAAATTTTCAGATGAATGGATAGAGCTAGAAGCAGTCATACTGGGTGAGGTAAGCCAGACCCAAAAGACAACTGTTACATGATTTCTCTTACATATGAATGACAGCTTTTAATCTTTATATGTGCATATTTCTATCCAAATAACCAGAGGGGAGGTAGACAGTAAGAGATCATGGGGGAGTTGGGGATATTCCAAAGAAGGAGAAATAGAATAAATAGAATATAGTGTTGATAAAGGGGGAACTAGAACAGGAGGCTTAAGTGGTAAAGGGTAAAGGAGAGAATATGGGGAATGAAGGACAACTAGCATGAAACACCTTCGGAACCACCATATGGAAACCTTGTTCTGGCAAAGTCTCCTAAAATAAAAACATATGAAAGGAAACTAAAAGGATCCACTATATAATGGGGAGAGGATGCCCCAACTAGACATCTTATGCCACAAAATGAAACCTCCAATGCTAGAAATGGGTTGCATCTTATTGATTCATTGCCAAAAGGGTCCCGTAGACTCCCCTACTTATCATCAAACACCATTGCCAAGGCTATCGGTTACATTAGCAAGGTCCTATTGCTGATGATACCTCTTACATTATAGAAAACAGAAACTGAAATGGAGCTGGTGCACAGATAGAGGCTTCACTCCTGCTGACTAGCAGTCACAGTTCTGGGAGGTACCTTGTGTGCTATCAGAGGAGGAAAGGAAGCATCAGTATAACCCAGCTATAAACCTTGAGACCTGCAACAGTGACTTGCCTGCAAGACATAGTGGAATAGTGGCACAAATGTTATGGAAGTAACCAACCACCTTTTTTAAAAATTGGATTTCAGAGCCATTTCATAAGTTGGAACTCATACCTGACACTGCTAAAGTGGACAATAATATGAAACTAAATAGGTCATAGGCTCTACAGGGAACCTACTACTATTATTTTGCTAAATGAAGATAGCAATAAAATGATTCTTAGTGACATATTGCTATTCCCATAGATCAGTGCATCATTCAACCCTTATCAAATAGGCTTCTTCTTGTAGTAGGTAGCAAGTAACACAGAGACCCACAATTGGACAGTGTATGAGAGACTTGGGAGTGCCTAACAGTAAATGAGATGTCTTTATAAAACCTCTCCCTCTGAGGCCAGGGATCTATTCAGAAGATGGTAAGACCCAGAGAAGTTGGACAACGCAAAACAAAACAAAACAAAACCCAGAGCCTTCCGGACACACCAAGACTGATACACATAGAAACCCACAGAGACTGTGAGAGCACACATAAGACCTTCACTAGTTCAAATCAGACAAAAATTCAAGCACAGAGAAGGAGAAATAGACCCAGAGTCCTAACCAAGAAGTTATTTGCAATTGATA